>JARQOC010000001.1:593025650-593063458 GCA_033576535.1 Allobates femoralis | reverse complement strand
AGGAGGTTTTGTCCACATCGGATAGTGGAATTGTGTTATACTGATGCGGTCTCGAACATGTTGGGAAGTTTCTGCAACATATCCGAGACCACAGGACATTGAAGCAGCATTTAAACTTGCTGCACCACAACTATCTGCTTTCACTTTACTTTGCTCTAATATACTTTACTTGTCTTATACTTAGGACTTTGTCCTTTTCCCAGCTAACTCAGCAGACCCTGGGCACAGGGATTGATAAGGTAATCACATACATACCTGCACATATTGACTAGGGAAACGTTGCCGTTAATACTTATTGATTTGATCATTTTCCTTATTATACTCTGGATGTACTAAACTCCCACAAAGAATCAGATATCTACACCAGATGTAAACCTGGGATCACATAACAGGTCAAATACATTTTTTTGGATAACCACCACTCAGACAGGTGTTACCCTGTTAGATCTATTGAACGTAAATTAACATGGACATGATTGTGTAACTTAAACTTTTATCTGATATCCCAATCTAGAGAGGGGTTTTCCATGTATAACCAGTGACCAGTTTTTGCTAGAAACTTCGATTTAGGTAGAAGTACAGGTATGCTAGAGTACCTTTTAACAAGGTTGTTGTATATCTCCCACCGATGGAGTCTCTAAACAGTTGCACGTCGCTGGAAAACAAATTCGGCACTTCACAACATCACTGTGACTCAGATACTTAGTGTATACGTAAACTTTTATTTTCATTGTTTCATATTCTAACAACCTCGGCCTTTTGTTATAATAGGATGTTAAGTAACAGGATGCTGTATTCTTCTAGCCCTATATTTATTCTATTATTACACAAAATTCTTGTAACACATGGTCAGGATATATTTTTTCATATATGTTGTGTTCTATAGATTGTTAATGAAAACACAGAATATCATATTGTATTGATATTATTGTATTTACTTTGTTTAGATAAATCCTTGATAAAGGTCAAAGTGTGACCGAAAGTTGGATGACTATGCTTGTCACAGTGTTGATTTTTCAATAAAAGAAAATTTTTTTCAGCATTTATTGGTCATTTCTGGAGTGCCGAAATATACTAAATATTTACTCATTACTGGTTGGTGACACTTTTAGACCCACGCTACAAGGAGAACTTTATTTCTCTTATTCCCGAGGCGGAGAGGTCTACAACAATGCTGCAGTACAGAAGGCCCTAGTTGCCTTCCAATCCAGCAGAGGTAGGGGAACACTCTCAAAGATCTGGGAGAGTTTTCTCAGCCCCTCCCATAGCACAGGCCGTCAGGTGCAGGGTACTGTCACAAGGACTGCAAAGTTTGTAAAGATGGAGAAAGAGTACCTTGCCGATCGTACGAAAGTGCTCCTAGATTCCTCTGTGCCTTATAATTATTAGGTATCCAAGCTGGACACGTGGCAGTAATTGTCCCTCTACGCCTTGGAAGTCCTGGCCTGCCCTGCCGCTAGCGTTTTGTCAGAGCGTGTTTTCAGAGCCGCAGGTGGAATCATTACTGATAAACGCACCCGCCTGTCAACTGAAATGCTGACAGGCTGACTCTGATCAAGAGAACAAATGCTGACCAGTTGTTTTTGAACTGGATACTGAGATTGAAGATTAAATTACAGCAGCTATACCGGTTAGACACAAATGCTGACACGAGTATTCTGAGTGTTTTCGCGTATACAAATTGGAGCTACAACCCCCTCCTGGCGCACAAAAATGGCAAATGAATGCAGCAAGGGTTGGTTTTTAGCTGGACAATGAGATGACAGATTTGAGGTTAAATCCCAGCAGGTGGACCGGTCAGACACAAACGCTGACGCGTATACCATGTTTTGGCGTATACTACTTGGAGCTACAACCCATTCCTGGCGCACAAAAATGCTAAATGAATGCAGACCAGAGTTGGTTTTTAGCTGGACACTGAGATTAGAGATTAGAGGTTAAAGCCCAGCAGGTGGACTGGTCAGACACAAACGCTGACGAGAATAACGATTGTTTTGGCGTATCCTAATTTACGCTACAACCCACTCCTGCCCGTAGAGAGCTAAATTAATCCCTAAAAGCACTGTTTTGGGATGGATGAGATTTCCAGCATGTACACCAGCCCCAGATGTGATGCAGGCTAGTATACTGGCACAACAAAGTTTGCTATATACCCTGCCTCCCTGCCTGCATGTATACAGCTCTATTAGTCCTCATAAGGATTGTTGTGGTAATTAGATTGTCAGCCGTGCGCCTACACTAGCTGAAAGGCCACAAATCTGTCCCTCAATCAGCAGCAGCTCTCCCTACTCTGACTATCTGTGGAGCAGAGTGACGAGCACAGCGCGGTCAGGTCTTATAAAGGCTTGATCATGCTGTGCGGCCAGCCAATCACTGTAATGCCACAACCAACAAGGCCGCAGGTGCCTGTGTTAGAGAAGACGCCTGCTTTTAAGCGTCATGTGCAGTGTGTGTTCAGCGGCACTTCCTGTTTCCGGTATTTGGAACGCAGGAGGCGCTGCTGGTGGAACGCACGACTACTTCTGCGCAGTTCCGCCGGCGGCGGATAAACCGCGCATGTGCAGTGGTTACCTTGGGAGGGGAGAACGGCAAAACCGCTATTGATGATAAGAACTGCTCTGTTGGAGGTGGATTGACTCAATATGCCTGAAAAAGAGAAAATTGTGAATCAATAGCACTTATAGGGAACTTACGACATATATCTGGACCTGCAGTAGTAATATTAGGAATATACTGTAGTATTAACACCATCTCAGATATCTAATATCATATAATGCAATACAGAAATAGGTAGTCTACATACAGTACAAACCAAAGGTTTGGACACACCTTCTCATTTAAAGATTTTTCTGTATTTTCCTGACTGTGAAAATTGTAGATTCACACTGAAGGCATCAAAACTATGAAGTAACACATGTGCATTAACATACTTAACAAAAAAGTGTGAAACAACTGAAAATACGTCTTATATTCTAGGTTTCTTCAAAGTAGCCACCTTTTGCTTTGATTACTGCTTTGCACACTCTTGGCATTCTCTTCATGAGCTTCAAGAGGTTGTCACCGGAAATGGTCTTCCATCAGTCTTGAAGGAGTTCCCAGAGGTGCTTAGCACTTGTTGGTCCTTTTGCCTTCACTCTGCAATCCAGCTCAACCAAAACCATCTCTATTGGGTTCAGGTCTGGTGACTGTGGAGGCCAAGTCAACTGGCGTAGCACCCAATCACACCTCCTCCGCCTTGCTTCATGGTGGGAACCAGGCATGTAGAGTCCATCCATTCACCTTTTCTGCATTGCACAAAGACACGGTGGTTGGAACCAAAGATCTCAAATTTAGACTCATCAGACCAAAGCACAGATTTCCACTGGTCTAATGTCAATTCTTTGTGTTCTTTAGCCCAAACAAGTCTCTTCTGCTTGTGTCCTGTCCTTAGCAGTGGTTTCCTTGAAGTTATTTTACCATGAAGGCCTGCTGCACAAAGTCTCCTCTTAACAGTTGTTGTGGAGATGTGTCTGCTGCTAGAACTCTGTGTGGCATTGACCTGGTCTCTAATCTGAGCTGCTGTTAACCTGCGATTTCTGAGGCTGGTGACTTGGATGAACTTATCCTCCGCAGCAGAGGTGACTGTTGGTCTTCCTTTCCTCGGGCGGTCCTCATGTGGGCCAGTTTCTTTCTAGAACTTGATGGTTTTTGCAACTGCACTTGGGGACACTTTCAAAGTTTTCCCAATTTTTCGGACTGACTGACCTTCATTTCTTAAAGTAATGATGGCCACTAGTTTTTCTTTACTTAGCTGCTTTTTTCTTGCCATAATACAAATTCTAACAGTCTATTCAGTAGGACTATCAGCTGTGTATCCACCAGACTTCTGCACAACACAACTGATGGTCCCAACCCCATTTACAAGGCAAGAAATCCCACTTATATAAACCTGACAGGGCAAACCTGTGAAGTGAAAACCATTTCCAGTGACTACCTCTTGAAGCTGATCAAGAGAATGCCAAGAGTGTGCAAAGCAGTAATCAAAGCAAAAGGTGGCTACTTTAAAGAATCTAGAATATAAGATTATTTTCAGTTGTTCCACACTTTTTTGTTAAGTATATAATTCCACATGTGTTAATTCATAGTTTTGAGTGTGAATCTACAATTTTCATAGTCATGAAAATACAGAAAACTCTTTGAATGAGAAAGTGTGTCCAAACTTTTGGTCTGTATTGTATATTAACAGTCTCCACAGGTTAGCCTGATAACAAATACCATGATAGTGAGATCAATATCATAACTATAAGGTGAACTCTTACTTAGGCTGATGGCACACTGTCGTGCATCAAACACAGGGCGTGTTTGATGCACGACAGTGATGAGAGTGTGATGCTTGTTTTGGGTGTGTGTGGTGCGAGTGTGGTGCGTGTGTGGTGCGAGTGTGTGTACCTGCCTGTATGTATGTGAATGTGCTGCGAGTGTGATGAGAGTGGGCTGCGTGATTGCGTGTGTGCTGTGATGCTGTCCACGGACCTGAAGCAAACTTCAGGATCATGGACAGCATTTTCCGTGACTGTCAAAGCCGGAGAGTATGAATGTGCTGCTTTCCCGGTACAGAAATGAATCATCTTGCACCGGTGCAATATGATTAATAAACACCCAGCTGATGGGAACCTATTTGTCTTCTTTGGGGTTAAACTGCATGTGCAACATCTGTGCGGCATATCAGCACAGATGCTGCATATGCGTAAATAAAGGGTTAATGTGGGCAAAATATGTTGGCACCATGTCTCCAGGGAGTGACCACCCTCCCTAGAGACATGCTGCCTTAATTCATTGGTGGTTCAGGGGTTACGCGCTATATTTCTAGCAAGCCGGTAATTGTCTGCTTTGCCAGTTCATTCATAAAATCCGGCGGCTCCTGTCAGTGAGCGCGCCGATATGCTACGCAATTAACATAAGTACATTGCTGGGCAGCATCCTGAATAAGGAGCTGTCCCAGGTACTTACGCTAATTGCGTACTGTACCCGCGGCTCTCCATGGTGCTGAAGAATTCAGCATCAGCTCCATGGCCAGCGCACTGGAGTTTCAATGTGCCCTGGCCATCTGTACTCACAGATGTCTATTCACATAAGGCTCTTTGCTATAAGATTGATGTCTGGAATTCGGACACATTAATAAGTAATAATCATGATGACATTAGTCATAAGATTGCATAGCTTAATTTCTCCTTTTTTTCTTGAGAGTGTTCTCATCCATTTAATTTGTGATGTAGTAAACATGTGTACTAATACGCCATTTATGCTTTGGTTATAGATATACCAGTACGATATAGTACTGAATGGTACATTCAACATAAAGCACTAGGAAAGGTAGCATTGTATTCAGTGTTGCAGGTATAGCATCTATACCTTTGTTAATTCTATAAAGTGATGTCACATAGAATTGTATAGTTATATATGACCCATGGGTCGCACTCTTATGCTTAGGTGGCTACTCTGTAAACTTGTAAATACATGTAAACCTAAATGGATTGTCATTTGTGTTATTTTTTTTTCTTATTAGTTGTAAAAACTGAAGAAGACCGTGGGGTTGAAACGTTTTATAAAATACAACTTTTCATGTTTGACTGCTCCCATATTAAAAAGTGCGATCTGACTGGAAGTCCAAGAGTCCTGTTTTTCATCTTGAGGATGTCTCATGTCATATGGTCTTGAGGACATCTCATAATTCTATGGTCTTGAGGATGTCTCATATTCTATGGTATAGAGCAGGGGTCCCCAACCACCGGGCCGCGGACCAGGACCGCGCTGCGGGGGTCTGCGTGCCGGTCCGTGCTGCCGCAGACCAGCACTACACATTGTGTGCTCTGCGGTGACTCAGAGTGGCGGCTCCCGCAGTGATGTCACCCCACACCTGCTGTATTACGTCCCGTCTCTTGTCTTTTTTCCTCAGCTGTGTGCTGTGAATAGAAGTATGTGGCACCCCAGGGGTTAATGTGCCACAGAAACAACAACCAAGGGTTAACCCACCACACAACACCTGACACTGCACTAGCACCTCTAGGCCAGAAGGGGGAGCGAAAACAGCTCTCTTATATATTCTGGTGTCAAGAGGAAGTAGTTAGTTCAGTTCCTGGGAGAACTGAGGAAGAAAAGGCTGTGGTGAAAAGAGGCTGCATCAGGTTTCTCCACAGTCTGCTACTCAATTCCAGGCCTAGCCAGGGTCTGAGGGAAGGAGTAAGAGAAACAGGAGAACACATCTGGGAGATTGAGTTACCTCATAACTCGCCCCGGAGGAGCGCACAGACCGGATACCGGATCCGAAACTGTGACTGTCACATGCAGCACAGTAAACACCGGGATAGTGGAGGTTTTAGATTTACACTGTACATCAGTGAAGCAACATGGCGGGGTCAGAATCACACAGAAAGACTCAAGTTTCCTAGCAAAGGGGGTACCTGTGAGGAGAGACAGAGCCAGCTGCTCAGCTAAAGCAGCAGCAGGGTCACACACAAAGCGCAGGAGTGGGAACCTGAGGACCCGGTCAGGATGGGAGAAACCAGGCCCCGGTACAGACTCCGTGGACAGTACTCTGCTAACAACATCTGCAGTAAAGACTTGGAAAACGACAAAACCATGAGTGTGTGTGATCCTTCTGCTCAAGCCCTGCATTCCCTAACAAACTATCATCGCCTCTACCATCACCCCTATCCAGCATCCATCATAGACTATTACTACCACTGCCCCGGCGAACCAAGCTCTGCCCGCGGAGAACCGTTACATCACCAGCTGCTAAACATGATCCCCGGAGGTACTGCAGCAGCGGTGGTCACCCTGACCACAACCCGTGAGTGGCGTCACGACAAACTTCCCTGTAAATATCCCCCCATTACTTGTGGCTCGGGACATGGTCCGGACCAAGACTGCCGTGACATCCCCAGCATATACCCTGGTCCGGTACCGAGTACCCCGTCCCAGCGGGCTCCACAAGTACATGAGAAGCCATCGGCCAATCACAGTGCAGCAGCCAGGCCCTGATTGCCTAGTGGCTTTTGCACTGTGATTGGTCGATGGCTTCTCCTGTACTTCTATTCACAGCACACAGCTGAGGAAAAAAGACAAGAGACTGGACATGATGCAGCAGCTCCAGTGACCAAAAGATGTGTGTGTAATAGAGATGATGGGGGCTGCAAGAGGAGGCTGGGAGCTGCAAGAGCAGGCTGGGAGCTGCAAGAGGAGGCTGGGAGCTGCAAGAGGAGGCTGGGGTTGCAAGAGGAAGCTGGGAGCTGGAAGAGGAGGCTGGGAGCTGCAAGAGGAGGCTGGGGTTGCAAGAGGAGGCTGCGGTTGCAAGAGAAGGCTGGGGGTTGCAGAGGAGGCTGGGGTTGCAAGAGGAGGCTGGGAGCTGGAAGAGGAGGCTGGTGTTGCAAGAGGAAGCTGGGAACTGGAAGAGGAAGCTGGGAGCTGGAAGAGGAGGCTCTGAGCTGGAAGAGGAGGCTGGGAGCTGGAAGAGGAGGCTGGGGTTGCAAGAGGAGGCTGGGGGCTACAAGAGGAGGCTGGGGGCTGCAAGAGGAGGCTGGGGGTTGCAAGAGGAGGCTGGGGCTGTAAGAGGAGACTGGGGCTCTAAGAGGAGGCTGGAGGCTGTAAGAGGAGGCTTGCGGCTGCAAGACGAGGCTTGGGCTGCAAGATGAGGCTGGGGGCTGCAAGACGAGGCTGGGGGCTGCAATACGAGGCTGGGGGCTGCAAGATGAGGCTGGGGGCTGCAAGATGAGGCTGGGGCTGCAAGACGAGATTGGGGCTGGCAGAAGACATTGGGGCTGGAAGAGGAGGATGGAGGATGCAAGAGGAGGAGGATGGGGCTGCAAAAGGAGGCTGGAGTTGCAAGAGGAGGCTGGGGGTTGCAAGAGGAGGCTGGGGGCTGCAAGATGAGGCTGGAGGCTGGAAGACGAGGCTGGGGGCTGCAAGACGAGGCTGGGGGCTGCAAGACGAGGCTGAGGGCTGGCAGAGGAGATTGGGGGCTGGCAGAGGAGGATGGGGGCTGGCAGAGGAGGCTGGAATAGGAGGATGGGGGCTGCAGGAGAACGAGGATGGGGGGCTGCAAGAGGAGGAGGATTTGTGCTGCAAGAGGAGGAGGATGGGGCTGCAAGGGGATTATGATTGGGCTGCAAGGGGATTATGATGGGGGCTGCAAGAGGATTATGATGGGGGTTGCAAGGGGATTATGATGGGGGTTGCAAGTGGATTATGATTGGGGATACCATATTGGGGGCTGAAAGGGGATGGAAAAATAAGACATCCCCTGAAAATAGGACATAACGCATCTGTCGTGAAAATGGGGTACTAAACTCCACTCCTTCTCCATAGCCCCGCCTCATATGACCAAAGCTCCACCCCCCATCGAGCCACAGAAACATGGTTTTGCATGAAGCCGGTCCCTGGTGCAAAAAAGGTTGGGGACCGCTGGTATAGAGGATGTCTCATAATTCTATGGTCTTGAGGACATCTAATAATTCTATGGTCTTGAGGACGTCTCATAATTCTAAGATCTTGAGGACTTCTCATGTCCTATGGTCTTAATGACATCTCATAATTCTATGGTCTTGAGGACATCTCATGTCCTATGGCAGTGAGGACCTCATAATTCTATGGTCTTGAGGACGTCTCATGTTCTATGATCTTGAGGACATCTCATAATTCCATGGTCTTGAGGACATCTCATGTCCTATGGCAGTGAGGACATCTCATAATTCTATGGTCTTGAGGACGTCTCAAGTCCTACGGCCTTGAAGACATCTCATGTTCTATGATCTTGAGGACATCTCATAATTCCATGGTCTTGAGGACATCTCATGTTCTATGGTCTTGAGGATTTCTCATGTTCTATGGTCTTGAAGATGTCTCATAATTCTATGGTCATGAGGACGTCTCATGTTGATGTCCTTTGCTATTTTGACGAGAATGCTGACTTTTATAAGTTGATTAAAAAAATGATCTCACCTAATTACTAAAGCTTTGCTTACTTGTCAAAAGAATGGCCGACTTATAAACACTAGTTCTTCAATTATTGACTTGTGTCATTAAGTGGCTTACAAAATCATCTTTCTCAACAGCAAATCATTCTATGAAAATAAGGAATGTGCTGCTGATCTTTGATTACATGATAGTCTATATGCACAGAACCATCATATCAACGATCGCTCTGTGTGCATAGAATGTTGGTCGGTCTAAACAGATGGGGGTAAATGACTGCCAGTCTAAATTTATACCGTGCACCCTTTGCCACATAGCACAATCCTCTAAATGTTTGGGCACCATAAGGGCTCTAAGTTCATTCATCTATTGTTCTATATCTTATTTACAGCAATTAATTCAAAAGAAGTGAAACAGCACTCACCAGTACTTCTGTGCTCGCTTTATTGATGCAGAACAGGGTTACATAGGTGCAGGGAGGGGGTGTACAGAGCCGGACTACGGCTTGCCGTTTCATTCTAATTGAACTTCCACGGGTCCTTGATGAAAGTTCATTTTGAACAAAAAGGCCATAAAGCTGTTGTTTCTCCTGAGAAACTAGAGGGGAGGTCGGTACACACAACTATCCAAATAGTGAAAGAATACACAGGTAGAAATGGACACAAGGTGAGCAAAATAAAGGCATGTGCACAAGCAGAAAAAGGAGAATAAAAAATGAAAGCAAGGGGTGCCTCTTACCAACCTAACAGAAAACAGTAGAAAGGCAAATGAGAAAACGCAGTGTAATAACCACACTGATAACTACCTAACATGCAAAATCCCTTAGCTGCAAGGCTGGATCTTCTTAGAAATCCACCTAGAAATATATCCAGCAGAGACGGCAGGTGCAGGGTGAGTATAAATAACCCATTCTGGGAAGTGATAGGACGAAAATAAAATGGGAAAGTGAGAACACCTGACTAGCAGCAAAAGAAGGGAAAAAAGCAAACATAAAAGAATCATCAGTATTTGAGTAGAGACAGACCAGGCTGTGGCTCAGCAGGGAAGATAACCGAACATTGAGCAGGAGGCCACCGGATTGGGGCATGACAAGTGGATTTGGACTGCAATGGTTATTACTTTGTTGAGGTTGGTACCATTCTCTGTAACTCTAGGACCATTGAAAGGATGCTACAGATACAATGCACTATTGAGGTAATTTCCATAGAAGATCAAGGTTCTTAAAAGGAAGTAACCATGAGGACTCACAAAGAAGCAGATTGTTTCCCTTCAAAGTGATTGTTGTTTTTGTGGTGCCCCTGCGGTTTGGTCGCCACAGTGGTACTGCACTTATCCATAAGTGTAGTATCATGCTCACAGGTAAGAGGGGAAGCGTTGCTGAGTTCACCTACACACACTCAACACTATCCAAACTCCAGGCCAGGGAGATGCTGGGCAGAAGAGGTTCGCTGATAGAGCTGTCCTCATCTACTGGCTGAAGAGAGAAATTAGGTTAGAGATGGGAAGTTAGTGAGAGAAAAGTGAAGAGAGAGCAACATCGAGGCAACATGGAGTGAGGTCTAGGGAAGTCAGGCAGCTGGGGAGGGAGCAGGACCCATGCAGGAGGGTCAACTGCTAATCTCCAGGCCTGAGGACTCGAAACTGCAGCTGTCTGGATGGCCGGGCAGAGGAACAAGCTGCACAGAAGTACCGGCCCCAATTCAGTCTGGGTATCTTCAGGACCAGCCAAGAAACCAGATGTCACTGAACTTCACGTGCCGTGGCCACCAAGGTAGACTCTCCCGGGTGAAGGAACTGCAGAGGGTCAAGAGGGCTTGTAAGGCAGTCACTTGCAGGACCCATAATCACCTGCTTTGAGACTTGTAACCACCAAGGCACAAGGAAGGAAAGGAGTAGCAAAGTGTCAGACAGTAACAGGCACCAAGGAAAGGCCTTATACTCTGTATCTCAGTGAAGTGGATCCGGACTACTTGTGAGCTGGCCAAGCTGCAACCTTGGAGAATACAGTAACCCCGGCTGAACTATCTAGGCTTGGATAAGATCTTGGTGGACCTATCAAGGCTTTAAGAAGACATGATGGACCTATCTAAGATGGAGAAGAACCTGGTGGACCTATCTAGGCTTGGAGAAGACCCTAGATGACCTATCTAGGCTTGGCGAAGACCCTGGTAGATTAAACTAGGTTGAAAAAGACTCTGGCGGACCTATCTAGGCTTAGAGAAGTCCTTGGTTGACCTATGAACACTTAGAGAAGTACCCAGGGGGTATCTAGGCTGAACAAGATCGATCTTCCTACATCTTCATCTATAAAGTCGCCATGGCTAAAGATCAAGCTAAAGGCCTTAAAGTAAAACAAAAGAATACTACCTGAATTTCCAGCACATTTAAATTAGCTTTTATACCCATAAACCCATATCTATGAAGGTAGAGATAGAAACATTAAAAACTTTAGCTTAGGGACACACTACCTATGGTGAATTATAAACTAGTAAAATAGCCCTGGTGGTTTTAAGATTTTTTGAGTTTATTTAGGGATGAGCAGCCAGTTTGTAGAACCATGGTTCAGCAGTCACATCAATACTTTGTAGCATCCAGTTCAAAGAACTACAACATTTCTACTACCTTTCACCTCTTCTGATTAGTAGCCTCATAATTACGTCATACTGTGTGTCATGCCATCATGTGGGCCTACAAATCAGAAGAGGTGTCCAAGATGTTGGCAGGTTGTAAGAGATTTGCAGGATTAAAGGGACACGGTCAGGACATTTTTCAGCATGATAATATCATCCTTAAATATTGCCTGGGCAGACCTTTTAAAAACATGTAAAATCATTATTGTATCGTTTGTAGTTTCCACGTTATCAGCATTGTCAGAAAGCTCCTGCATTAGTCCTCTCCATTATAAACACAAAGGATTAGTCTGACTGTGTTATAAACTGTTATGTAATTATGCACTCCCTCTCAGCAGCTCTCTCCTCCCTCCTTCCTTTGCTCTCTTTGTAGTGTAGTTTCATTTTCAGGAGGTCTGTTCTGTTGAGGACACAGAAGGAGAGAGCTATTGCAGGTCTGCATTATCTGATCTAGACTCCATTTGTTTCTGTAAGCAGGAATCCCTGCTGTGACAGTTTCTGTTTTGTATTTCACCTCTTTCTTGGCTGCAGACACAGAGAGCAGAGAGGAGGATGCAATCCCCCATACTGATGTGATGTGAATATGATTGTGATTGTGAGGGCCCAGTCTGACTGATACAACCAACCATAGGCGTTGTCATAGAGGGTGGGTGGGGGATGCAGTGAATAAACATGAGGCTTAACGAACAGACCCGGAAGTAAGTGTGACTCCAGCAGGAGACTAGGAAGTATAATTCTCATTCTTTAATTGCCATTTTGCTTTCTTTCACATCTCCTCTATCCCTTACTGCCACCATTTTATAGCAATAAAGTTTGGGTTCCCATGGACCATGGGATTGGGCTCAAGTTCGGGTCAAGTTAAAGTTTGGGTTCCCGTGGACCATGGGATTGGGCTCAAGTTTGGGTCAAGTCCTGTCCCAAACCAGGACTTTTTTTAAAAAGTCTGGCTCAATCCACCTGAACACGAACATCTGCGATTTCACCCATATCTATCGATAAGGTTATATGAATCATTTTGCAAAACTCTAGGGATAATACACTGTTTCCCAGGCAATATATGAGGGCAAAAATAAAAATGGCGAAAAACTTTATGATGAGGTTTGTGATAAATTAATGCCAACATTTCTGAAAAAGGTAATGCAGTCCTCCTTGGTGATATGAGGAGTTCTCCGATACTTGGAGCCCCAAATGTAACTCAAAGTGAACATTCAAATTCATACTCCATTGTGACCACCCTATTTAGCCAAATCTAAGGTGCTCCTTGGATTTCATCTTTTGACCCCTATGCAAGAATCTAGTCTTCACTGCAGGGGTCCTTAGGCTGTTTATGCAGAGTAGCTGCTCACTGGTGACTCTTAAGTACATTGTTCCAGATCTTCATCTCTTGTGGTAAACTCTTCTTCAGTGTCTCTCACTTTGGAGGACAAGTCCTGTCCTGGATTACACACACAATTCACTGATGTGACTGGGCTCTATGTAATACAGTAATATTTTAAGTAGAACGAAGTATTCTACTCACCCCTGAGATGTTATTCCGATCCGGAGTGTGGTGTCCTTGCTTCTGCATAGCGCTTGAATCAATGAAGAAGTGGAGATGGATCCAGCTCGACACACTGGACTAATTAAAAATCAGCAAATCTTTATTAGGATATCCTTTAAAAAAGTGGAAAAAACATATTCGGACATTAGCAGTGTTCAAGAGCTTCACTGTTCGAAACCCGTATGGTGTAAACCTGTCTACACTCCACCCCTTGTTATATGCCTTGTCATCTAAAATGTCCGAATATGTTTTTCCAGTTTTTTAAAGGATATTCTAATAAAGATTTGCTGATTTTTAATTAGTCCGGGTGTGTCGAGTTGGATCCATCTCCATTTCTTCAGTAATACAGAAGTACCTCAGTTTTCGTGACTTCGTTTACCGTCGGTTTCGGGTTTCGCCGATTTTTTTCAACAAAAAAACAAGTCTCGTCTTTTTGCTGATTTTAATAGATACGTCGCTGCTAATTTTGCACTAAAAATGGTGACCCACATTATTCCCTTCCAAAAAGTAATACGCCCCTCCTTGGCGTCATCCATATGCAAAAAAAGAGATTTTATAAAAAATAAACTCCAAGTTAAATGCTTATTTATTCTTTACATTAGTCTTTCATATTAATTTTATATTCATTTCTGAGTGTTTCTAATATTTACCACTATCATTATTTTCTATAAAATTTGTATTTGTATGTATTTTGGAGTGTCCAAAATGAATCAGTTGAACTTACATTGATTCCTATGGAAATCATTGCCTCAGTGTTCATTGGCTTCAGTTTTCAGAGATTGTGTTTGGACGGATTATCGAAAAACGAGGTGTCACTTACTTATTTTCCCATATGGTGGAACTGCAGGGAAACTCAACATTTGCAGTCAGGATTTTTAAGACATTACAGCTCATCATTGATGATTCCAACAGGTGGACAGTGTGCCAAGTAGGGGTTGTCCAACCCCGTTTAAAGGGAACCTGTCACCTAGTTTAGCCCCCTAACCTATCACTACCTGTCCAAGCCGCTTCCTACTACATTACTAGCCATCACTCTCTGACCTAAATGTGCATTATAAAAGTGCAAAAAAGCACTGGTGGACCTATCTAGGCTTGGAAAAACTTACATGTCCACAGACATGGACGTTCCTAGACGGCTGGCCGGCAGGTGGATAGTCTTTCAAAGCCCACTCTCCCCCCTCCTAGATGCTGCAATCACGCCCTAGGTGGGCATGATCATTCATTCAGGAGTGTGCTCTTGAGTTAAAATTCCCACCTCGTTCTCCCAGGTATGACGTGCTGCCGACCGAGTGTCATTTCCGGTCCTGCGCAGAGTGGTGAGTGTATTGGGCCGGCTTCAGAATGCACACTATATCTGCTCCGGAGCCAATACACCTATCACACTGCGCAGGACCGGAAAAGACGCTTGGCTGGCAGCACGTCCTACCTGGAAGAATGAGGTGTGAATTCTAAATCAGCCACCCTGGGGCGTGATTGCAAAATTAAGGCTGGGGGAGAGTGTACCGACAGCCAGATACGAACGCCCACACAATGGTGGACATGTAAGTTTATAAATTTATTTTTTTCAATTGTATTATGCACATTTAGATCAGAGAGGGATGGTTAGTAATGTAGTAGTAAGCCGCAGGAGATGAAATCCCGGAAGCATGAGTGTGACTGTTCCGACGTCACCGTGCATGCCCTTTGCCAGATGCACCCGGAAATGCGTAATGCAACGTTTCCGGATGCGTCTGGAGAAGCGCATGCGTGGTGACATCAGCTCATTCCCACTCGCGCTTCCGAGTTTTCGGCTCCTGCGCTCGGCTGTGCTTGGCCATAGCAGGTAATGGGGGCACCGAGCGCAGGCAAGCGCAAGAGCAGTGCATCTATGCGCTTGCCCGCACTTGCCTGTAAATGCACTTGCATTTGTGCTAGCGCAGGGCAGGCAAGCCCAGGGGCGCATAGATGTGAAAGGGGCCATAGTGGTAAGTTAGGGGGCTAGACCAGGTGACAGGTTCCATTTAAAGGAAACTTTTGAAATGTGTGGCTTTCTGAATGCCTAAAGCACCAAACATATTAGCTATAGTAACACTTTATGAACAATTGGGTTAACACAAAATAGTGCACATGAGGAATATAAATAATTCACCATAGTTGTTTTCTCGACACCTTTCCGTCAGGTAATTGCTTGTCTAGTCTCCACTATCTTCATACTGTGAACGGAGCCAGGAGAGGGCTGCTGCTGTGTGATAGTCAAAATTTTCCAATGAAATCCTCAGTATCTACTATATAATCTCCTAATCGTGTCTTTCTGATGCCGAAATCGCGCGCCAGTGCTCATTAGCTGCCACTAGCTGCGGCAACCAATTAATGAGCGCCTCGTATGCATAAAGCCATGCGCATTCAAAATTAGGCAATTATATACAGTGCCTACAAGTAGTCTTCAACCCCCTGCAGATTTAGCTGGTTGACACATGCGGAATTAACTTGGCATTGTGACATTTGGACTGTAGATCAGCCTGGAAGTGGGAAATGCAGTGCCACAAAAAAAATTTTTTTTTTTTTTTTTTTTTTTTTTTTTAAAGCGTTAAAAGTTAATTCAGAGGGTCATTTATTATTCAACCCCTCAAACCACCAGGATTCTGTTTGGTCCCCCTAAAGTATTAAGAAGTAGTTCAGGCACAAAGAACAATGAGCTTCACATGTGTGGATTAATTATCTCTTTTGCCAGCCTTTTCTGACTATTTAAGACCCTCCCCAAACTTGTGAACAGCACTCATACATGGTCAACATGGGAAAGACAAAGGAGCATTCCAAGGCCATCAGAGACAAGATCGTGGAGGGTCACAAGGCTGGCAAGGGGTACAAAACCCTTTCCAAGGAGTTGGGCCTACCTGTCTCCACTGTTGGGAGCATCATCCGGAAGTGGAAGGCTTATGGAACTACTGTTAGCCTTCCACGGCCTGGACAGCCTTTGAAAGTTTCCTCCCGTGCCGAGGCCAGGCTTGTCCGAAGAGTCAAGGCTAACCCAAGGACAACAAGGAAGGAGCTCCGGGAAGATCTCATCGCAGTGGGGACATTGGTTTCAGTCAATACCATAAGTAACGTACTCCACCGCAATGGTCTCCGTTCCAGACGAGCCCGTAAGGTACCTTTACTTTCAAAGCGTCATGTCAAGGCTCGTCTACAGTTTTCTCATGATCACTTGGAGGACTCTGAGACAGACTGGTTCAAGGTTCTATGGTCTGATGAGACCAAGATCGAGATCTTTGGTGCCAACCACACACGTGACGTTTGGAGACTGGATGGCACTGCATACGACCCCAAGAATACCATCCCTACAGTCAAGCATGGTGGTGGCAGCATCATGCTGTGGGGCTTTTTCTCAGCCAAGGGGCCTGGCCATCTCGTCCGCATCCATGGGAAGATGGATAGCACGGCCTACCTGGAGATTTTGGCCAAGAACCTCCGCTCCTCCATCAAGGATCTTAAGATGGGTCGTAATTTCATCTTCCAACAAGACAACGACCCAAAGCACACAGCCAAGAAAACCAAGGCCTGGTTCAAGAGGGAAAAAATCAAGGTGATGGAGTGGCGTAGTCAGTCTCCTGACCTTAACCCAATTGAAAACTTGTGGAAGGAGCTCAAGATTAAAGTCCACGAGACACCCAAAGAACCTAGATAACTTGGAGAAGATCTGCATGGAGGAGTGGGCCAAGATAACTCCAGAGACCTGTGCCGGCCTGATCAGGTCTTATAAAAGACGATTATTAGCTGTAATTGCAAGCAAGGGTTATTCCACAAAATATTAAACCTAGGGGTTGAATAATAATTGACCCACACTTTTATGTTTAAAATTTATTAAAATTCAACTGAGCAACATAACTTTTTGGTTTGTAAGATTTATGCTTCTGTTAATAAATCCTACTCTCGTTTGCAGTTTGAAGGCTCTAACGTATTTGCATCTTATCAAACCACCTAAATCTGCAGGGGGTTGAAGACTACTTGTAGGCACTGTAGTAGCTGTACCCTGGCGACAGCAACGCATAGCATGTACAGCGACTCCCGGCAGCGGTACCCGCCGCCACCACCTCGCCTGCCCCTTGCCTCCCCCTCTCGCCTCCCGCTGTTCTCACCCGTCTTCTCCCTCTGTACACACAGCAATCATGTGACGTCACACAGCCCGCCCTGTCACATGACCGCTGCAAAAGACGGGTGAGAACAGAGGGAGGCGAGGGGGTTCCTGCCCCCCGCCTCCATCCTGCCCCTCCGGCTCCATCCTGTCCCCCCCGGCTCCATCCTGCCCCCCCCCCCGCATCCATCCTGCCCCCCCGGCTCCATCCTGCCCCCCGCACCCGCATCTATCCTGTTCCCCACCGTCTCCATCCTGCCCCCTCGGTCCCATCCTGCCCCTCTCCCGGCTCCATCCTGCCCCCCAGCTCCATCCTGCCCCCCGCACCCATTCTGCTCCCCCGCATCCATCCTGCATCCCGGCATCCATCCTGCATCCCCGCATCCATCCTGCATCCCCACAACCATCCTGCCCCCCCGCATCCATCCTGCCCCCCCCCGTCTCTATCCTGCCCCCCCCGGCTCCATCCTGCCCCGCTCTCTCCATCCTGCCCCGCTCGCTCCATTCTGGCCCCCCGCCTCCAACTTGCCATCCTGCCCCCCCTCCGCCACCATCCTGCCCTGCTGGCTCCATCCTCCATCCTGCCTCGATCGCTCCGTCCTGCCCCCCCGCCTCCATCCTGCCCCTCTGGCTCCATGCCCTGCTGGCTCCATCCTGCCCCCCCCGTTTCCATCCTGCCATCCTTCCCCCCCTGCCACCATCCTGCTCCTGCCCCACTTGCGCCATCCTGCCCCCTTGCCCCCATCCTGCCCTGCTCACTCCATCCTGCCCCCCACCTCCAACCTGCATCCTGCCCCCCCTCGCCACCATCCTGCCCCGCTGACTCCATCCTGCCCCGATCACTCCATCCTGCCCCCTGCCTCATCCTGCCCCCTGGCTCCATGCCCTCTGGCTCCATCCTGCCCCCCGCCTCCATCCTGCCCACTCGCTCCATCCTGCCCCGCTCGCTCCATCCTGCCCCTCCGCCTCCATCCTGCCATCCTTCCCCCCCCCCCACCATCCTGCCCCGCTGGCTCCATCCTGACCCCACACCCGCATCTATCCTGTACCCCCTGGCCCCATCCTGCCCCCCCGGCTTCATCCTGCCCCCCACGGCTCCATCCTGCCCCCCCAGCTCCATCCTGCCCCCCGCACCCATTCTGCTGGCCCGCATCCATCCTGCATACCCGCAACCATCCTGCCCCCCCGCATCCATCCTGCCGCCCTGGCTCCATCCTCCCCCCCCATCCTGCCCCGCTGGCTCCATCCTGCCCCGATCGCTCCATCCTGCCCCCCGCCTCCATCTTGCCCCCCTGGCTCTATGCCCTGCTGGCTCCATCCTGCCCCCGCCTCCATCCTGCTCTCCTGCTCCATGCCCCCCCAGCTCCATCCTGCCCCCCGCACCCATTCTGCTGGCCGCACCATCCTGCATACCCGCAACCATCCTGCCCCCCGCATCCATCCTGCCCCGTCTCCATCCTGCCCCGATCGCTCTATCCTGTCCCCCCGCCTCCATCTTGCCCCCTGACTCATGCCCTGCTGGCTCCATCCTGTCCTCTCGCCTCCATCCTGCACCACCCACCTCCATCCTGCTCCCCCAGCTTCATCCTGCTCCCCCAGTTCCATCCTGCCCCCCACTCCCATCCTCCCCCCCAGCTCCATCCTGACCCCCGCTTCCATCCTCCCCCCCCGCATCCATCCTGCTCCTCCCGGCTCCATCATGCCCCGCTTGCTCCATCCTGCCCTGCTCGCTCCATCCTGCCCGCTCGCTCCATCCTGCCCTGCTCGCTCCATCCTGCCCCTGGCTCCATGCACTGCTGGCTCCATCCTGCCTCCCCACCTCCATCCTGCCATCTTATCCCTCCTTGCCACCATCCTGGCCCACTCGCTCCATCCTGCCCCCCCGCCACCATCCTGCCATCCTGCCCCCCCATCGCCACCATCCTGCCCCCCTGGCTCCATCCTCCCCCAATCGCTCCATGGTGCCCCGCCGCCACCATCCTGCCCATCCGCCTCCATCCTGCCCCCCTGGCTTCATGCCCTGCTGGCTCCATCCTGCCCCCCGCCTCCATCCTGCAGCCCTGGCTCCATGCCTGCTGGCTACATCCTGCCCCCTGGCTTCATCCTGCACCCTGCCCCCATCCTGCCTCGCTTGCTCCATACTGACCCCCATCTCCAACTGCCATCCTGCCCCCCCTCGCCACCATCCTGCCACGCTGACTCCATCCTGTCCTGATCGCTCCATCCTGCCCCCGCCTCCATCCTGCCCCCTAGCTCCATGCCCTGCTGGCTCCATCCTGCCCCCCGCCTCCATCTTGCCCCACTCGCTCCATTCAGCCCCGCTCACTCCATCCTGCCCCCCCTCCATCTGCCATCCTGCCCCACTCGCCACCATCCTGCCCCCCGCACCCGCATCTATTCTGTCCCCCCGACCCCATCCTGCTCCATCCCTCATCCTGCCCGCCTGACGGCTCCATCCTGCCCCCCCACCATCCTGCCCCTGCATCCTTCCTGCCCCCCGCATCCATCCTGCCCCCCCCCCGGCTCCATCCTGCCCTCCCCCGGCTCCATCCTGCCCCGCTCGCTCCATTCTGTTTGCCGGGATATACAGGGAACCCGCCGCCCCCACCTCGCCTCTCCCCCCACGCCCCCACCTCGCCTCCCCCCTCGCCTCCTGCTGTTCTCACCTGTCTGTACACAGGGCGGGCTGTGTGATGTCACATCAGCCCACCCTGTGTACAGACGGGTAAGAACAGCGGGAGGCGAGGGGGATACTGCCCCCCGCCTCCCACCCGCATCCATACTGCCCCCCCTCGCCTCCCGTTGTTCTCACCCGTCTTCTCCGGATGTACACACTGGTCATGTGACAGGGCGGGCTGATGTGACATCACACAGCCCACCCTGTCACATGACAACTACAGAAGACGATTGAGAATAGAGGAGGGCGAGGGGGACCCTGCCCCCCGCATCCATCATGCCCCCCCAGCTCCATCCTGCCCCCCTCGGCTCCATCCTGCCCCCCCCTGGCTCCACCCTGCCCCCTTACCAGGCCCCATCCTGCCGCGCTCGCTCCATCCTGCCCCCCCTGGCTCCATCCTGCCCCCCCTGGCTCCATCCTCCCTCGCTTGCTCCATCCTGCCCCCCTGGCTCCATCCTGCCCCGCTCGCTCCATCCTGCCGAGCTGACTCCATCCTGCCCCGCTCACTCCATCCTGCACCCCCGCCACCATCCTGCCACCCCTTGCCCCCCGCCACCATCCTGCTCCTCCGGCTCCATTCTGCCCCGCTCACTCCATCCTACCCCACTCGCTCCATCCTGCCCGCCGCCACCATCATGCCCCGCTCACCACCATCCTGCCCCTGCCCTCCCCCCGCTCCATTCTGCCCCGCTCGCTCCTCCCTGCCCGGCTCGCTCCATCCTGCCCCCTGGCTCCATCTTGCCCCGCTTGCTCCAACCTGCCCCGCCGGCTCCATCCTGCCCCGCCAGCTCCATCCTGCCCCCGCCACCATCCTGCCCCCCGCCACCATCCTACCCCCCGCCACCATCCAACCCCCCCATCCTGCTTCCCCCGCCAACATCCTGCTCCTCCGGCTCCATCCTGCTCCTCCGGATCCATCCTGCCCTGTTTGCTCCATCCTGCCCCCGCCACAATCCTACCCGCCCCCGCCACCATCCTGCCCCCCCATCCTGCTCCCCGCCACCATTCTGCCCCGCTTGCTCCATCCTGCCCCACTTGCTCCATCCTGGCCCGCTCACTCCATCCTGCCCCATTCGCCACCATCCTGCCCCCCGCCACCATCCTGCCCCATTCGCCACCATCCTGCCCCGCTCGCTCCATCTTGCTCCACTTGCTCCATCCTGCCCTGCTCACTCCATCCTGCCCCCCGCCACCATCCTGCCCCGCTTGCTCCATCCTGCTCCGCTTGCTCCATCCTGCCCTGCTCACTCCATCCTGCCCCACTCACCACCATCCTGCCCCCCGCCACCATCCTGCCCTGCTCACTCCATCCTGCCCCACTCGCCACCATCCTGCCCCGCTCGCTCCATCCTGCCCCCCACCACCATCCTGCCTCGCTCGCTCCATCCTGCCCCACTCGCTCCATTCTGCTCCGCTCGCCACCATCCTGCCCCCCCCCCCGCCACCATCCTGCTCCTCCGGCTCCATCCTGCTCCTTAGGCCCCATCCTGCCTCGCTCGCTCTATCCTGCCCACTCGCTCCATCCTGCCCCCCGCCACCATCCTGTCCCGCTCGCTCCATCCTGCCCCAATCGCTCCATATTGCCCCCCCTGGCTCCATCTTGCCCCCCCTCGGCTCCATCTTGCCCTGCTTGCCACCATCCTGCCGTGCTCGCTCCATCCTGCCCCCCCATCCTGCTTCACTCTGCCACCATCCTGCTCCTCCGGCTCCATCCTGCTCCTCTGGCTCCATCCTGCCTCGCTCGCTACATCCTGCCCCGCTTGCTACATCCAGCCCCCCCCCCGCCACCATCCTGCCCCACTCGCTCCATCCTTCCCCGGTCGCCACCATCCACACCCCACCCCGCCACCATCCTGCCCCTCCCCCCCCGCGCCACCATCCTGCTCCTCCGGCTCCATCCTGCCCCGCTCACTCCATCCTGCCCCGCTCGCTCCATCCTTCCCCGCTCGCTCCATCCTGCCCTGCTTGCTCCATTCTGCCCTGCTCCTTCCATTCTGCCCCGCTCCCTCCATTCTGCCCCGCTCCCTCCATTCTTCCCCACTCCTCCATCCTGCCCCCCGCCTCCATCCTGCCCCCCGCCACCATCCTGCCCCACGCTGTTCTTGCTCCCCCGCCTCCATCCATATATATATATATATATAGTTCACTCTTGTTGACTGAACAAGTTCTGTCAGTCACAGTATGTCAACTACATACATATTCTAGAATACCCGATGCGTTAGAATCGGGCCACCATCTAGTTGGATATATACGGTCAACTGAAAAGAACGTGAACATCAAAGTAAGATAATAAAGATATATAAGATTATTATATTTTATTTTTATCTGACCCAATTGAAAGGTTTTAGGTGTTTCCATTCTGATTTTATCTACCAGCTCTGTAATAATATAATGTTGGAGTCTTTTGCCATTGACTTCATACTTGTTCTTGTAAAACATTGTACATTATTGTAAATAGTATATTGTCCAAATGAGAACATATCCCTTCCTTTCTTTTATTTCATTGTAATTCATTTTAATTTTGAAAAACATGATTGCAAAGGGACAAAAAGTGTCATGTAAGTCCCGATTATCTGCAAGGACAAGTTGTTAAGTGAACACTTCCATAACACATCATGTGAATGTGTAGATCCGCGTTGGCCACCATATGAATGAAGAATTTTCTCACATTTGCATAGTTACCCTGAGAATTAAACTTGATGATTCACACTCTAAAGAAATCTAATTATTAATCTTTTTACTGCACAAATTGCATGTCTATAACAAGTATAATGTGAACTGAGGAAGATATAGATGTTGCAGTTCATGATACTGTATTTATTACCCAGGGTTGGGGTTCGAAACCTTCACAGATGTTCCCACCCCCTCACACTGGGCCAAGGTGGCTGCAGGCCCTGTAGTCCACCATACCACTGTGGCTTTCCTCAGAGGTTATATTCTGCCAACATTTGTCCCATGTTAATGCGTCGGTCACAAGGGTCGGGGTACTCGGGTGTTCCGGGGCATCAATCTTTGATTTACGGTGGCCTCCCCAGAAGCCGTGGCCCTGACCAAGCATGTTAGAGGGGAAAAGTTAAAGGGGAAAATGTTTATTGGGGACGACATCTGAGGGGTCTGGTCAGATTGAACCTGCGCTGCTTATTGTGGGCCCCAGGTGATAGGTGTTGTGGCAGCTTGATGGAGCACTCCCCTCAGACGGAGCAGGCCCCTGGGGTGTAGTGAAGGGGGTGATGTAGATGATGGTGGTAGTAGCTGCAGGTGCCGGAAGGTGCAGGTAGGAGTAAAAAGACACAGGGGGTTTGCAGTTCTTAACGGTCACCTTTAATTGCAGTCTAGTGCAGAGACAACCCAACCAGGATCTTCTCCAAGCCTAGATAGGTCCACTAGGATCTTCTCCACTGTTTTCTTGACTGTATCAAGCCATCGGGTTGCTGGTCTTCCATTTCGCCTCCTTTCTTTTCTTCCGTCCATCATGTCCTTCTCTAGTGATTTCTTTCATCATATGATGTTGTACCTTGGTGATCCTTGCTTCCAGTGACATGTCTGGCTTGATTTGTTTCAAAATTGATTTTTGTGTTCTTCTTGCCATCCATGGTATTGATAACATCCTTTCCAGCTCCACATTTCGAAGGCGTAGATTTTTTCTTCTTTTTCCTTTATCGTAACTACAGAAAAGACCAAACTAAGTATGAGCCGGGTCTTCATCACCAGTGAAATGTTTCTCAATTTGAAGACCTTCTCCAGTGACTTGTTGATATGCCGAAACCAATCCTCCTGAGGTAGTGTGAGCTATCACACTCATATCTATATACTTTAGAATATCAAGACTATCACAACCCTTGACCACCAAAATTATTACCAATTTCTTATCCTCTGAAGTTTCCGGGGGCAGTGATGTAACTTAAGGTAGTTAGTCCCAGTTCAAACTCTTCAACAGAGCCACCAACCTTTACAGGTCTTTCATAGAGTTAGACTTCTCATATGGGCTAAGGGGACCCTTTGTGCCTCCTATGCTCCAGGGCTGACTGCAACCCCCGAATTTACTATACTTACGCCTCTGACCAGGAGATATTACATTAATTTGGCACGGTAATTGGTGCAGGCAGCAGCAGGTAGGCGTCTGCAGCATTGATATCTGGAATATACAGCAAAACTTAGTAGAAAGCAATCGTCCAGAAAATTTGTTCCTATAAATATGTCACGAGATGTCATTCACGGTGTACATTAGGAAGAAGCATTGAGAAACACTCAAGAATCATCAAAGTGGGGGGGGGGGAATGTGTAATTTTTAAAATATTGCAATTTATGGATTATGCGGTATAAAGCACTCTCGCAGTAAAAGCATCTCAGGTCAGAGAAGATCATAAAAACACCTGAAAAGTAGTGCCGAATACAAAGAAAGAGCCTTGCATTACCAAGACTGGCTCACCGGAACGAGGAGCCCTGTGCGCTGACACCGCCTGTGCCTACGCCGCTGTCATTATGTCTAGCAAGGAAAATGTGTTTCTATCTGAAGCACTTCAGGTATCATGAAAGACAGAGTTAGAGCAATACATGCAAGATGGGAAACACTTGTCCTGATTCTCTTTTTTCTTATTCTTTTGTTTTCTTTTTTTCATCTAAATTACATGCTTGATCCTGACGGAGAGCTATAGAAATAACATCATTACGTTGCTTTGTTTCAGCTTATACGAGACTTAAAGGGGTTGTCCGAAACCTAACATAGCTAAGCCCTTTTCTAGTATACCGACTCGGCATTTCTCTTTAAAGCTGGCGAGGGAGCGTACTGTAACGCAGGAAGGTAACGCAGCGATGAGCTGGGACATCACTGAGCGCACTCCGGAATTGACAACCGGTGCATACACAGCATAGCAGAGAATAACCGAGAAAGTGACGTAACTTGAGGCTTATGGGCTCCAATGCAAAAGCTCCAATGGTGACCCCAATTATTGAAAGGCTATAATAGGATTTGTCTTTTCATATAGGCCAAATAAACCCCTAGGTTTCAGGGCCTGAGTGCGATTGCAACCCCTGTACCTAATATAGTTATGCCCCTGAGCCCAGCCCCCTGATGACCAATTTCAGGGTGGGACCACCTGATGACATCTCATTTGAGAATCCCGCAGTCCATACTGGGAGACTCAAATAAAACATTATCGAGTACAATACCAGCTTGGATAGGCATGTTTATTTAGAGAACATTTACACATGCTGGACTATTCAGTGGTGAAAGTAATGGACCGGAATAGTGCAGCAGCTGGCTGCTGGGTGTGAAAATGATTATAGCAAGAAAACTACAGAGGGTACAGTAACGATTTTTACATATTCTGAAAGGTGTGCCCAGGCATTATTCAAGGGTACTATTAGTACCATATTGAAAAATGACCCGAAAGAGCCCCTTTAATACTTAATTTTAAGAAATATAAAAACTAAGATAAACTAAATATATCTGATATTTTAGACAAAAACTAATGAGCCATGCACACAGTGAACAAATCTGTAAGACATTGTTCACACCACAAAAAGACTGAATTACAAAAAAAGTAGTCAAACAAACGTGTAAAAATACTCTGTTGTAATAAAAAGCAGTAAAAAGCAAGTGCTACTAAAAAAGTAGTAAAAGACAGGGTATTTAGTTGATATGTTTTTTGCAAAAAATGTATACTAAGCTGCTCCACCTCGCCAAGGTAAACCATATCAGAGCAGTCCCTAGCTGATGTGTTTAAAAACCTGACCATATGTATTGGTACCTATATGAGCAGGATTCAGACAGGTCCAATGTCTGACATGGACTGGCTGCAGAAGATGGCTTTTTATGTGCAGGGCTCAAAGGGAGGGGTGGGAGACTCCCTTATCTTGCAGGAACAAGAAACAATTTAGACAAAAACTAATGATCCATGCACACAGTGAACACGTCTGTAGGACAGTGTTCACACCACTAAAAGACTGAATCACAAAAAACAGTCAAACAAACATGTAAAAATACTCTGTTGTAAAAAAAACAGTGAAAAGCAAGTGCTGCTAAAAAAGTAGTAAAAGACAGGGTATACTAAGCCACTCTACCACTTCAAGGTAACCTGCATCAGAGCAGTCCCTAGCTGATGTCTGTGTTTAAAAACCTGACCATATGTATTGGCACCTATATAAACAGGATTCAGACAGGTCCAATTTTTATCTACATTGTTTCTTGTTCCTGCAAGATAAGGGAGCCTCCCACCCCTCCCTTTGAGCCCTGCATATAAAAAGCTGTCTTCTGCAGCCAGCCCATATCAGACATTGGATCTGTCTGAATGCAGCTCATGTAGGTACCAATACATATGGTCAGGTCTTTAAACAAATCACCTAGGGACTGCTCTTATACGGTTTACCTTGGCAAGGTAGAGCGGCTTAGTATCCATTTTTTGCAAAGAAAGTATCAACTAAAAGCCCTGTCTTTTACTACTTTTTTAGCAGCACTTGCTTTTTACTGCTTTTTATTACAACAGAGTGTTTTTACATGTTTGTTTGACTACTTTTATTCAGTTTATATCTGTTATTTTAATTTGTGTCACTGACCAAATTAATAAAAATTAAGAATATTTATCCCATTCTGTCAATGCCAAAATAAAGAAAAAAAGAGGCAGATATACTGTATATTGATCACTTTGCCTTGCATATATTGAGATGAGAAAGTTGTATGGATCCAAATTGGGCACCGTTGGCCTCTATACACTTTCATCCGGCCCTGTATCTATCTATCTACAGCACAGTACAATACAATATTCCGTGTCTTTACCTTGTTGTGAGATATGCTAATTGCTAGGTTTTTCCATTAATTAGACACCAAAGAATCTCACACCTTTTGCTCCCCAAGGTTGTATGTAAATGAACAGTCATTTCCCAAATTCTTCACTCTACTAATCCCATTGACTTCAGTACAAACCAGCCATAAGTAACATCACCATAGAAGGTTCTACATTGTAGCAGATGAACAATGGTTCTCCAGCAGAGTTCGTCTTGTCCGGGGCCTCGTCATCCATTCAACAAATCTTATGTATTAGCATCTCGGCAATAATCAGCAAACAAAGATCCACATCACAACAACACTGTCCTATTCCCAGAGACAAAAGACGAGTCGCCCATATGGCACGGATATTTCCATTATGTATATTGAATGCACGGTTGTGTTGAACACAGCTACCTATTGATATACCAAAAAAAGGGAAAAAGATCATACGGTAACTGAAACATTCTTTACCCCACCTGTTTCCATGTTTTATACCGCGACTATAAAGCTGCGTCTTCACAGATTACTGCAGCTGACAGATGTTTTTTTAATTAGAAGAATTCAGGTAGTGTAATGAAATGACTGAAAAAACGAGGAACCGAACAAAGAAAGAAAACACTGGAGCTTGTAACGTTACAGCTGTTGTCTGGTCGTCCTGTTCTCATAGATGATGTTCCGGGAAAGGAAAGAACATATTGGAGCGGCGTTTCCTGGATTATGTAGAAGGTTTCTATCTATAGCGTCAACTTTGGAAACTACTCGTAACTTATAACCCATAATACACTATTGATACAATCCTGGAGCCTGATTGGTTGACACCATCTTATATTGCTCAACGTTGCAGAGAAATTGATGAATCATTCTATATGAATGGTGAAGATAATATGTCCACTTTGGAACCTAAAAGGGGTTTTCCACAACTACTCTTGGGTGGTCATCAATATCAGGTTGTGACGACATATGTGACAAAGCAGAAAAAGGGACAGCCGGTCAATGAACAATCCAAAGAGTTTTATTGGGTCAGGGAGTATAGAACATCAAGTATGAACCTTATTCCTTAGAGTCCACAACAAAGGGAACAGATTGGGGGGCGCCACCCGATAATCCGACGCCAGGGAAAATATAGCATTAGTCTCTAGATGAAGTCCTTGAATCCAGCAGGTGAGCAACACAACACAATCCAACAGACAACCAATGTCCAAGTTCTAATAATGTATACACTTTCTCCAGGATTTGGCCACAGCTTCAGGTCTTAGATCTTCAAAAGACACTCCGCCAACTAACTTACCAAGTATGTGTCTGTTCTTCTCTCTCTCCTTGGATCAGCCCCTGGATGGGAGGAGGGCTCACACCCCCCTTTTAAACATTTGGCTACATGTAGAGGTTTCTAGAAGCCCAGGCCCCATCCTTTCTACATGCTTGTATATTGGAAGAGCCACCTGCAGAGAAGAACAAAGGCAGATTCCCCCAGTAGGTGCAGGACATAAAACACTAAAGCAGGCTTCACTACATTAGAGTCCATGAACACAGGTTGGGGTGTGTGTGGTGTGTGTGTCCCTGTGGGGTGAGTGCATGTGTCCCTATATGGTGTGTATGTGTGTGTGTCCCTGTGGGGGGGTGTCTGTGTGGTGTGTGTCTCTGTGTGGTGTGTGTGTTTGTGTTCGGGTGCGTGGTGCGTATCCAGTGTTGGGGCACCACCTTAGCTGTTAGTCTTTGTGTGCATGTGGTGTGTATACATGTCCCCGTGCGTGGTGAATATTCCATGTCAGGGCCCCACCTTAGTGACTATATGTTGGTATATGCTGTTAGTCTTTGGCGCTGTCATTAAGCCCCTCTCATTCACAACTGGCAACTGGTAACTGTCACTTTCTCTCCATTATGTAGATAGGGCCAAATTTGTTTGATGAATTGGAACACGCGGGGTTAAAATTTTGCCTCACAACATAGCCTATGACGCTTTCGGGGTCCAGACGTGTGATTGTGCAAAATTTTGTGGCTGTAGTTGCGACGGTGTAGTTTTTTGAAAAAACGTAAGTTTTTAACTTTTTTGTCATATATATATAGCTTATTAGCATATGTACATCATTGGTAGTAACCGAGTGCTGCAGAGTATTTTTTTCTAGTTATTAGATCCAGCAGCCCTGCTGGCACCGTTTCACATTAGTCTGTGAGTGCTATGCAGTTTTTTTTCTGTTTTGTATCTTATGGAGTGACTGGCTCCTTGCTGCAATTTGCACCCTTATTGACCACAGGTGATCTAGGGTCGAGATGGTGTTCGCCCACTGAGAAGTGGGGGGTGGACAAGGAGGACAGGGATGTCAACGTTAGGACTCGTCGGACCTGAAGTCACTTTGTCGCAGTCGACGAGCAAACAGACATTGGCCAATGTGTGTACCAAGAACTTCAGAAATAAAAAGATAAGATTTTGAGTTTTTTGAAAAAACGTACGTTTTTAATTTTTTCTCATATATATATAGCTTATTAGCATATGTACATCATTGGTAGTAACCGAGTGCTGCAGAGTATTTTTTTCTAGTTATATATATATATATATATATATATATATATATATATATACTAGAAAAAAACCTTGCAGCACTCAGCTACTACCAATGATGTACATATGCTGACAAGCTATATATATATGAGAAAAAAATTAAAAACTTACGTTTTTTTCAAAAAACTCAAAATTCTTATTATTTTTTTTAAATCTGAAGTTCTTAGTACACATATTGGCCAATGTCTGCTTGCTCGTCGACTGCGACAAAGTGACTTCAGGTCCGACGAGTCCTATCGCTGACACCCAAGTCCTCCTTGTCCACCCTACCCCACTACTAAGTGGGCGGACACCATCTAGACCCTAGATCACCTGTGTGCAACGAGGGTGCACATTGCAGTAATGGAGCCAGCCACTCCACATGATACATGTGTTTTTGAAAAAAACGTAAGTTTTTAATTTTTTCTCATATATATATAGCTTGTCAGCATATGTACATCATTGGTAGTAGCTGAGTGCTGCAAGGTTTTTTTTCTAGTATATTGATCCAGCATCCCTGCTGGCACCAGTTCACATTGTCTGTGAGTGCTGTGCAGTTTTTTTTCTCTCATATATATATATATATTATATATATATATATATATACATATACTCAGTTGTGGCCAAAAGTATTGACACCCCTGCAATTCTGTCAGATAATAATCAGTTTCTTCCTGAAAATGATTGCACTCACAAATTCTTTGGTATTATTATCTTCATTTAATTTGTTTTTAATGAAAAAACACAAACGGGAATGAAGCAAAAAGCAAAACATTGATCATTTCACACAAAACTCCAAAAATGGGCCAGACAAAAGTATTGGCACCCTCAGCCTAATACTTGGTTGCACAACCTTTAGCCAAAATATCTGCGATCAACCGCTTCCGGTAACTATCAATGAGTTTCTTACAATGCTCTGCTAGAATTTTAGACCATTCTTCTTTGGCAAACTGCTCCAGGTCCCTGATATTTGAAGGGTGCCTTCTCCAAACTGCCATTTTTAGATCTCTCCACAGGTCTCTCCACAGGTGTTCTATGGGATTCAGGTCTGGACTCATTGCTGACCACCTTAGAAGTCTCCAGTGCTTTCTCTCAAACCATTTTCTAGTGCTTTTTGAAGTGTGTTTTGGGTCATTGTCCTGCTGGAAGACCCATGACCTCTGAGGGAGACCCAGCTTTCTCACACTGGGCCCTACATTGTGCTGCAAAATTTGTTGGTAGTCTTCAGACTTCATAATGCTATGCACACGGTCAAGCAGTCCAGTGCCAGAGACAGCAAAGCAACCCCAAAACATCAGGGAACCTCCGCCATGTTTGACTGTAGGGACTGTGTTCTTTTATTTGAATGCCTCTTTATTTCTCCTGTAAACTCTATGTTGATGCCTTTGCCCAAAAAGCTCTACTTTTGTCTCATCTGACCAGAGAACATTCTTCCAAAACGTTTTAGGCTTTCTCAGGTAAGTTTTGTCAAACTCCAGCCTGGGTTTTTTATGTCTCGGGGTAAGAAGTGGGGTCTTCCTGGGTATCCTACCATACAGTCCCTTTTCATTCAGACGCCGACGGATAGTACGGGTTGACACTGTTGTACCCTCGGACTGCAGGGCAGCTTGAACTTGTTTGGATGTTAGTCGAGGTTCTTTATCCACCATCCACACAATCTTGCGTTGAAATCTCATCAATTTTTCTTTTCCATACACATCTAGGGAGATTAGCCACAGTGCCATGGACTTTAAACTTCTTGATGACACTGCGCACGGTAGACACAGGAACATTCAGGTCTTTGGAGATGGACTTGTAGCCTTGAGATTGCTCATGCTTCCTCACAATTTGGTTTCTCAAGTCCTCAGACAGTTCTTTGGTCTTCTTTCTTTTCTCCATGCTCAATGTGGTACACACAAGGACACAGGACAGAGGTTGAGTCAACTTTAATCCATGTCAACTGGCTGCAAGTGTGATTTAGTTATTGCCAACACCTGTTAGGTGCCACAGGGAAGTTATAGGTGCTGTTAATTACACAAATTAGAGAAGCATCACATGATTTTTCTAACAGTGCCAATACTTTTGTCCACCCCCTTTTTATGTTTGGTGTGGAATTAGATCCAATTTGGCTTTAGGACAATTCTTTTTGCATTTTTTCATTTAAGACAAATTAAATGAAGATAATAATACCAAAGAATTTGTGATTGCAATCATTTTCAGGAAGAAACTGAGTATTATCTGACAGAATTGCAGGGGTGTCAATACTTTTGGCCACAACTATATATATATACAGTGCCTACAAGTAGTATTCAACCCCCTGCAGATTTAGCTGGTTGACACATGCGGAATTAACTTGGCATTGTGACATTTGGACTGTAGATCAGCCTGGAAGTGGGAAATGCAGTGCCACAAAAATTTTTTTTTTTTTTTTTTTTTTTTTTAAAGCATTAAAAGTTAATTCAGAGGGTCATTTATTATTCAACCCCTCAAACCACCAGCATTCTGTTTGGTCCCCCTAAAGTATTAAGAAGTAGTTCAGGCACAAATAACAATGAGCTTCACATGTGTGGATTAATTATCTCTTTTGCCAACCTTTTCTGACTATTTAAGACCTCCCCAAACTTGTGAACAGCACTCATACATGGTCAACATGGGAAAGACAAAGGAGCATTCCAAGGCCATCAGAGATAAGATCGTGGAGGGTCACAAGGCTGGCAAGGGGTACAAAACTCTTTCCAAGGAGTTGGGCCTACCTGTCTCCACTGTTGGGAGCATCATCCGGAAGTGGAAGGCTTATGAAACTACTGTTAGCCTTCCACGGCCTGGACAGCCTTTGAACGTTTCCTCCCGTGCCGAGGCCAGGCTTGTCCGAAGAGTCAAGGCTAACCCAAGGACAACAAGGAAGGAGCTCCGGGAAGATCTCATGGCAGTGGGGACATTGGTTTCAGTCAATACCATAAGTAACGTACTCCACCGCAATGGTCTCCGTTCCAGACGAGCCCGTAAGGTTCCTTTACTTTCAAAGCGTCATGTCAAGACTCGTCTACAGTTTGCTCGTGATCACTTGGAGGACTCTGAGACAGACTGGTTCAAGGTTCTATGGTCTTATGAGACCAAGATCGAGATCTTTGGTGCCAACCACACACGTGACATTTGGAGACTGGATGGCACTGCATACGACCCCGAGAATACCATCCCTACAGTCAAGCATGGTGGTGGCAGCATCATGCTGTGGGGCTGTTTCTCAGCCAAGGGGTCTGGCCATCTGGTCCGCATCCATGCGAAGATGGATAGCACGGTCTACCTGGAGATTTTGGCCAAGAACCTCCGCTCCTCCATCAAGGATCTTAAGATGGGTCGTAATTTCATCTTCCAACAAGACAACGACCCAAAGCACACAGCCAAGAAAACCAAGGCCTGGTTCAAGAAGGAAAAAATCAAGGTGTTGGAGTGGCCAAGTCAGTCTCCTGACCTTAACCCAATTGAAAACTTGTGAAAGGAGCTCAAGATTAAAGTCCACATGAGACACCCAAAGAACCTAGATAATTTGGAGAAGATCTGCATGGAGGAGTGGGCCAAGATAACTCCAGAGACATGTGCCGGCCTGATCAGGTCTTATAAAAGACGATTATTAGCTGTAATTGCAAACAAGGGTTATTCCACAAAATATTAAACATAGGGGTTGAATAATAATTGACCCACACTTTTATGTTTAAAATTTATAAAAATTCAACTGAGCAACATAACTTTTTGGTTTGTAAGATTTATGCTTCTGTTAATAAATCCTACTCTCGTTTGCAGTTTGAAGGCTCTAACTTATTGGCATCTTATCAAACCAGCTAAATCTGCAGGGGGTTGAATACTACTTGTAGGCACTGTATATATATATATCAATAGCACAAATTCAGTACCTAGAGTCCATCATACAATAATCCAGTTGAAATGTATCAAATGCACCAAACACTCTTAGAATATGCTCCCATGCAGTGTTTTCCCTATGGAATAGTTATATGCCATAATTACTATGATTAAGGGCGATATTTGCCACAAACACATTCGTTTTTAATGTTGTCATTGTTTGGTTTTACTGAATTGAAGGAATAAAACAAAGGCAATTTTTTAAAAATATTGCATTTTGCAGATTATAACATGCACTGGATTGTAAAACACACCCCAAGTTAAAGGAAGAAAATAGGAGATAAAAATAATTTAAAAAGGGGGTCTGTCTCAAAATCCTAGGTCTATTTTATAAACTGTGTAGCTTAATTATGGGGGGACGCACATTGGTGTTGGTGTGGGGTCACAGGAGGCAGTGTCGCGATGGTGAGAGTCAGCAGCGGTGGCATGGTGGGGTAATGCTACTGGGGCCCAAGGCTCTGTGGATGAGATTTCCCGGCAGGTGCTCGCAGGGTGCCATCGATTTTTTAGCAGTTGATGTGATGAGCGAAAAGAAAATGGCTGCGGAGGCAATGCAGGTGCAGATGAAGATCTTAGTTGGCCGAGATCTCAATCTGCGCATGCGCCACCTCTGCATCCATTTTCCTTTTGACCATCGTGTCTGAAGCAGCGTATGCGCAGATGGAGTTTTCGTCTGTCCGAGTTTTCAATCTACACCTGGGACTCCCTCCGTAGCCATTTTTCTTTCGCCTATAATGTTGGAAGCAGGGCATGCGCAGATTGAGTTCTCAGCTGTCTGAGACCACCATCTGCGCATGCGCTGCCTCCTCAGCCTTTTTCCTTTGGCCTATCGTGTCAGCTGCCAGGAGACTATCGTTTTGCGAGCGCCTGCTGGGACATCCATCTTACAGCCACGGGTCTTCCAAAGCTTTGCCATCGCCGACCCCAACGCCTGAGCCCCTGCCTCCTGTGAAGCCGCTCCACCACCACCGCGCCTCACCCCAGTAAGATGGCTATGGTGCTATTCGCATTATAAGACACTCCTTCATTTTCTGGGAAACGTTTGTCTTGTAATTAGAAAAATACGGATGGATTTGCCCTCTTTTCTTCTTTTTCTTTGAAAAAATTACAGATTTTGCCAATGACTTTTGAGTGAAAAATCAGTCCAACAGGAGGAAGAAGCAGATTTCTCTGATGAGATATATTACAAAGTTGCTTACTTTCATTTGTACTATTGGTTTATAAAATAAAATTTAAAACAATGATTACTCTTTAACAGTGGAAATAATATGTGATATCCAGAAGAACTTCATAGTTTCATAGTGCGTTTTTGCCATGACTGTTTACTTTATGAGTCTAGGGGTTGATCAGGTCCGCCAGACGTTCCTCCGATGGGCCCAGACTTGTGGATCCGCGTCAACCTGTTACAATAAACATTTTTAGGAAAATTGCTCATCACTTGGGAGAAAGAATAGTCGGCTCTTCTACCTCATTTACAAAAGTAGGTCAAATGGGAAATTAGTAATATGGGATACTTAAAAAAAATTCAATTAAAAAAGTCAACAGCTTCAGTTCATCCCTCTCATTCTTGAAGTTGACCTGATTAAGACAAGCATAAAATGTGTATTGTGGAAATTATTGAGAAGCAATCTGACTGCTAAGGACAGAAAGCCAATAATCAATGGCTGCAATATGCTGCTTAATGTGAGCAAGGAAATTAATTAGGCTTCGATGTGTGATTATAAGTAGGGCACACGAAGCCGTCATCTGGGTGACAGCTCTGCGCCGTACAATGACAGACAATGGGAAGGCGCACTCAGCTATGCTCCACGTGATCGATACAGGAGGAAAGGGGCAACGAGAAGTCACACGACCCAGACTTTCCAAATAATCATTTCAATGGAACCATTACATGGGATATGGGTAAGTCTAACTGCCATGTAATCTGCATTAGATTTTAGTAGGACGAAGAGTAAAGGGAACCACTTGATTGCTGCGGAGTTCTTACAGAAAAGTGCCCCTGCCTTCGGCTTAATCTAAAGTGCATCATGTCATGGGTTCATATCAAACAAGAGAGTGAATAAGTAATCATGAATTTTAATACAGTCATGACCAAAAGCGTTACACAATTATTGGCACTTTCAATTTAAAAGTTGTTCGTCCTCTCTGGAATAAATAACTACAGTCCTAAAATCTCCACAAGCTTCTTCTTCTCCTGGAGTTTCTCCTCTTCTCTATAATCTGCTCCCGGTCTCTCATATTTGAGGCGTCGTCTCCCAACAGCAATTTTCAGATCTCTTCACAGGTGATCAATGGGATTTAGATCTGGACTCATTGCTGCCACTTCAGATCTCTCCACAGGTGATCAATGGGGTTTAGATCCGGACTCATTGCTGACACTTCAGATCTCTCCAGCGCTTTCTTTCCATCCATCTCTGGAGCTTCTTGATGTTTGGGGTCATTGTCCTGCTGGAGACCCCTGACCTAGGACGCCCCCAGCTTTCTGACACTGGGCTCTACATTGGCATCTAAAATCATTTGGTATCTAGAGATGTCATAATGTCCTGCACACAGTCAAGACCCGCAGTGCCAGAGGCGGCAAACAAAAAAAATGTCTTACCTCCCCCATATGTGACTGTATTCTTTTCTTTGTAGGCCTCATTTCATTCTTGGTAAACAGTAGAATGATGAGCTTTTCCAAAAAGCTCCATTTTGGTCTCAACTGTCCATAAGATGCTTTCTCATAAAGATTTCAGCTTACATGTTTTATATTTAACTGCAGTCTAACTTTTTCCTGTCTCTGTGTCAGCCCGTGGGGTCCTCCTGGGTCTCCTGCCATTGCATTTAATTTCATTCATATGAATATATAGTTTGTGCTGACTCTGATGTCCCCTGAGCCTGCAGGACAGCTTGAATTTCTTTTGAACTTGATTGGGGCTTACCCACCATCCAGATTATCCTATGATGCAAGCTTTCATCACTTCTTTTCTGCCATCCACGTCCATGGAGATTAGCTACAGTGCTATGGGTTGTAAAGTCTTGATTATGTTGTTATGTTGTGCCCCGTAGACAAAGGAACATCCAGATCTCTGGAGATTTACTTGTAACCTTGAGATTGTGTTGGCTGACAACAATAAAAGGCCACTCTAACAAAATGCCTCAGGTGTCGCAAGTTTAAAGGAAGCATGTGATTGGCCTGCTGACTGCAGGAATGTCCACCAGAGCTGTTATCTGTGAATTGAGTGTTCATTTTTCTACTATAAGCCATCTCCAAAAGCATTTAAGAGGCAGTACATCTAACCTACCTCACAAATATAGACTAGCCCAGGACCTCCATATCTAGCACCTTCACCTCCAAGATTGTTTAAGACCAGCCAACCAGAAGCTGCTGCAATAATCGGTGCATAACCAAAGAACGTCTGCACAAATTGTCATAGACCATCTCGGGGAAGCTCATCTGCAGCTTGTCAACCCTCATTGTGAGCTCTACCTAACTGCAGCTCATTCTCCTCTTAGGGGTCTTCAGCTGACTACAGGTCGTCATCCTCATCGGGGTCTCCACCTGACTGCAGCTCATCGTCCTCATCAGGGTCTCCATTTAACTGCAGCTCATCATTCTCATCGGGGTCTTCACACGAGTGCAGCTCATTGTCCTTATCAGGGTCTCCACCTGACTGCAGCTTGTCATCCTCATTGGGGACTCCACCTGACTGCATCTTTTCGTCCTCATTGGGGTCTCCATTGGATTGCAACTCGTCATCCGCATCGGGATCTTCACTTGACTGCAATCATTGTCATAACTGACTTGGGTGGGCAAATGTACACATTTGATGGCATCTGGCACGTTGGAGAGATGTAATCTTCATGAATGAATCTCCATTTTCATTATATGGGTAGATGGCAGACTGGCAAATGGTGATCACACCAGATACTGACTGGATTTCTACCCTCCCCCAATACAGTAAAACTCCACATTTTAGGGGGGGCCTGTCATTGTGTTCAGCCTAAGGCACACCTGTGCAATAATCATGGTGTCTAATCAGCATCCTAATATATGTCACACCTGTGAGGTGGATGGTCAAGTGCTCACTAACAGATTTAGACACATTTGTGAGCAATATTTGAGAGAAAAAGGCCTTTTTGTACATAGAAAAAGTGTCTTCTTTGAATTCAGCTCATGAAAAATGGGGCAAAAGTATTGCGTTTTTATTTTTGCTCAGTATATTTAGCTTTAACTTGCATTTGTGGGTTGCATGATGAACTATATTGACAGACAATCATTTCTGGAAGTATTCCTGAGCTCATGCAACGATTTGCATTACCGAATCCTGCTTATTGTAACGAAGTGCTACCTGTGAGATCCGTAGATCACAGGCATCTCATATTAAACATCAGCCTTGTCCTTTGTGCACTTAGATTTTTCCAGAATCTCCGATTCTTAGGTGTTATTATGTAATGTAGATAATGGACTAATCAAAGTTTTTGCAATTTTAAAGAGAATCTGTCAGGTCAACAATCCATATGTAACTGATATAATTTCTAATTCGTCTGATGAGGCTCTCTCTATTCATGTATTTCTTTTATTTATACTTCCCTCCTATCCTCTGTAAACTGCAAAATATAACATTCATTTCATCTGTCAATCACAGTGAGCTCTCTGCAGCCCCCTCCCCAAGGAATGAATATTCATGTATCACTACACTGCCCTGCCTTTCTGTGATCT
>JARQOC010000001.1:592993057-593025550 GCA_033576535.1 Allobates femoralis | reverse complement strand
GTGTCACGCTGGGGTTCTGTGTCCTGCTGAGCCCATAAACTGTTGGCAGCAGATCTTTCAGGATTCTCTCTGTGTTGACAACAGAACAGAGTTTTAATTAGCAATAAACAGGTACAGATATAATAGACTTTGTGGAATCAGGAATATACATATCTGTATAAATACAAGTGTCTCTGTGCAGCATCAGCAGGCTGCTTCTCCTCTCATGAACAGACACAGGAAACTGAATACAGTCACATGGTCTTTCCTGTGTGTTTGCCTCTGGGAGTGTTTTTTTTAATCTAACTTTATAGACAATGCACAAACCTAGTAGTAGAACACTTACAGTACATATACAGGAATGGAGTCGTTGCATTAAACATATTCAGGAAGGAAGGAAGGAAGGAAGGAAGGAAGGAAGGAATTAAGGAAGGAAGGAAAAAGGGGGAAAGGAAGGATATGAAGGATGGAAGGAAGGAAGGGAGTGAGGGAGGAAGGAAGGAAGGATATGAGGGATGGAAGGGAGGGAGGAAGGAAGGATGGAAATGAGGGATGGAAGAATTGCCAATTTGTGTGCTAAGTGCATAAATGTTGAAGTATCGTCTATATGGCAGTAATGCAATTTAAAATATATGTATTTAATATTTTCATATGTCTTGGTGCACAGAGGATGTTGCTGCAATCTTGGGTATGTAGATTGAGGGAAGCATTAGATAGAGGGGGAAATTCTGATCACAGAGCTACTTTTCTATTATTTGAGTCTGTATTTTAAGCATGTGAGTCTGGCTTCTCCCATCCACACAAAGTGATTGACATTTACATAGTTATAGTATATCCCCAAGCTCAGCATCTTTTCCTCTACTCTGACATCATAACACCTCTATCAAAGGCCTTTTAATTAGTACCATTACTTGGTACCATAATTTTAATCTACCATAAATGCACTTTAAGAAACAGAGAGTCCAAGCAAATACACAGATCTCAATGCCATATTCAGCTTTGTTGGTTGGCAGTGGGATAGCTCAGGCTGGAACAGGGGTAGCAGTCACACCCTGGTCCTGGACCTTGGGGGCTTTACACCCTGAGTATAATACATAGCACATGAGATGTTGGAGACTTTGTTTTGCAGGTGGTACCAAGATTCCTGAATAATGCCATTAGTGGTAATTACTTAGAATAGGGGGGCAACTAATTTTGTCAAGAAGCCACATGAAACACTGGGACTAGTGTGGAAGCTGAACTTATAGGCTGAAATTAATTCTGGTATAACAATATTATTAACATATTATTTATAATTAATGTTTTAATTTGTATTACTAAATATTGAATAGAGTCAAGTGTGGCGCCCCTGCGTCTTGGTCGCCACAGTGGTATTGCACCTACTCCACAGGTGTGGTGCCATTGCTCTCAGGTAAGACGGGGACACGAACCTGAGACACACATCCTACACCCAACAACATTCCCAACTCCAGACCAGGAGATGATGGGTGGAAGAAACTTACCTAGGGCAGACCCTATCTGCTGGCTGAAGGAAGGTGTAGGTAAGAAGGGGGTGGGAACTCTGAGACAGAGCAGTGAAGAGTGAGGAGCAGCAAGATGGAGTTCTAGGGGAAGCTGGAACTGGGGCAGAGTGGGACCAGTGGGTAGGTCACCATGGAACCCCAGGCCAGAGAGAACCCCGAATCTACAGCCGACTTCCAGGTTGTGGTAGAAGAACTAGCTGCATGAGGGGACCAGCCCCAATCTGGTGTGAAAACTGTACCTTCAAGCCAGAAAACCGGAGGCTACTGGACTTCAAGTGCAGTGGCCAACCCCGTATACACTCCCAGGCACAGTGACTACAGAGGGTCAAGAGGATGTACTGGCCGTCACTCATCAGGGCCCGCAGTCACCTGCCTTGGGACTAGTAGCACAAAGGCACAGGGGAAGGAAGGAGAAAGATCAATGCAGAGAGAAAGGCAGCAGAGAAAGACTTATGATAGATGTCTCAGTGGAGTGTTCCTGGACTATCTGAGGGCTGGCCAAACTGCAATCTGGAAGAGCACAAAACCCTGGCTCAGTTTGCACTGAACGGAGTCACAGTAAAGAACTTCGTAAGAACTGCAACCCTGGTGTCTGTCCACCCCTTCTCCACCTTCCTGCACTAACAATCTCCATTATCCACGCAGACGCTAAACACTAAACTATGGGGACCCGGTCATCCGTGGGGAGTGATACACCCAAGCTGCCATTACATCTATGCCCCAGGGTTCACTACAAGCAGCGCTGGTCATCCTGACCAAAATCCAAAGATGGTATCTAGGGATGGGCGAGACTACTCGCTAGGACTCGTTACTCTGCGAGTAGTAAGGGACTCGCAGGACTCGGTACTCTGCGAGTTTTCCAGCGATTACTCGCACAGTAACGAGTCCAATGCAAATCAATGGCAATCCTAATTTTGTCAGAGACTCTGACAAAACTAGGATTGCCATTGACTTGCATTGGACTCGTTACTGTGCAAGTAATCGCAGGGAAACTCGCACAGTAACGAGTCCGGCTGTCTGCTCTGTGCCGGGCTCGGGTTCTGCGGGCTGCCGCAGCTCCAGAGTCCTAGAGCCCGCCTGCTCTCCCTGTGTACAGACATGAATGTCTGTGCACAGAGATGATGTAGCAGAGCTGAGATTGTTCTCAGTCTGCTCACTCCCTGTGCATAGACATCTATATCTATGCACAGGGATGTAGCAGAGAGGACATCGCGTTTTGGACTACGTCGGACGGAAGAGGATTTTTTAAAATAAAGAATAAAAAATTACGTGGGCTTCGCCGTATTTCTGGAACCAGCCGGATCCAGCAGGCAGCGACGGGCTGCCCCCAACCCCCAGGTGCCTATTTCTACCTGGCCGGACACAAGAATATAGGGGAGCCCTTTTTTTTATTATTTCATGAATTTCATGAAATAATAAAAAAAAATGCGTGGGGCTCCGCCCAATTTCTATGTCTAACCAGGTACAGCTAAGCAGCTGGGGGCTGGAATCCGCAGCGCAGGGAGGCCCAAGCCTTCTGGGCACCCCCCGCTGCAAATTGCAGCCCGCAGCCGCCCCAGAAGATGGCGCATTCATTGAAGCGCCATCCTCTGGTGCTGAACCCCGCTCTTCCAGTGGCCCTGGTGGCGGGTGGCTCACTGGGTAATAATGAGGTTAAGGCCAGCTTTGTATTATCAGCTGGCCCTAAGCCCAAAATTTATGGCGGTCACGCCAATATTAGACATGACCGCCATGAATTTCTATTAAATTGTTTTAAAAAAAACACAACACAGAGAAAAAAATTTTTATTACAAAAAAAAAAAAAAAAAGCCATTAGGGACTCCATCTTTAATTAAAAAAACCCTCTTCCGTCCGACGTAGTCCAAAACACAATCTCAGCTCTGCTACTTCCCTGTCTGTGCTTAGACAGACAGAGATGTAGCAGAGCTGAGAACTGACTAAACAATCAGGGTTCAGCTCAGGTCATTATGACCTGAGCTGAACTCTGCTGTCAGCCAGACTCAGCTCTGCTGCTGGCGATTCCCGAGCAGTGACGGAAGTTAATTTATTCACTGCTTCTGTCAGTGTTCGGGAATCTCCGGAAAAAGCAGCAGAGACTCGGGGAGCGAGTCTGCAGCCGGCGCCGGCGGAGGCAGCGGTAAGTAGCCGGCCGGTCAGGTGATTATCTGGACCTATCATTCTTCATCATGATGGGTAAAAAGGCTGGAAACAAGCGCTGAATGTCTTGAATATTATAGATCGCGCTCATTTACCAGTCTGAAGTCGGTGCTTGTAAATGTACCATAAATGTCTTAGTGCAATATGTGAGCATTTAGGGCCCCACTTTAACCTTTTGCCCAGCACCCCACTTGTATATGACACCTCTACATACAGGTATTTCTGAGCCCCCACATAGCCTTCTATATACATGAGCCCCCTCATAGTCTACCATATACACTATGAGCCCCCTTTGTGCTTCCTATATACTTTTGAACCCCCACATAGCCTGCTATATACAGTATGAGCCCCTCATAGACTACTAAATACAGCATGAGCCCCCACATAACCTCTTATTTACTGTATGAGCCCACATAGCCTCCTAGATACAGCATGAGCCCCCACATAGCCTTCTATATACAGAATGAGCCTTACATAGCCTTCTGTATTGAGTATGAGCCCCACATAGCCTCCTAAATACAGCATGAGCCCCTACATAACCTTCTATGTACAGTATGAGCACCCATATTGTTTCATACATACATTTCTGAGCCCCCACATAGCCTTCCATATACATTATGAGCCCCCACGTTGCCTTCTATATACTGTATATTATGAGCTGATCATAGCCTCCTATGTTCCTTTCTGAGCTCCCACACAACCTCCTATATACAGTAGGAGCCCCCACATAGCCTCTTAAATACATATAAGCATCCCACATCTGCTGTCCCACACGCTGATTGGTGGAGACAAAACCAGCAGCACCGTCCTCCACCATTGTATTCGCTGCCATCAGCCTACCACCTGCAATAATACCCAGTCCACCACACCGCCTCACGACTGGAATTTCCCCCTCCCACTGTATCCCCACCCGCCCCTCGTAGACTGTGAGCCCTCACGGACAGGATTTCTCCCTTCTTGTATCTGTGCAACCGAATTGTCCACATTTATTGTTACTTGTATTGTTACTATGTTACTTGTCCTAGTCTGCCCTTTTAACATGTAAAGCGCCATGGAATATAATGGCGCCAGGGGCGGAACTACCGTGGTGCAGCTGATTCAGCTGCACCTGGGCCACGACCGGCTAGGGGGCCCCTTCAAGCCTGCAGGGGGGCCCCCAGCCGACCCCCGTAAGCCGTTGTCAGAGGAGAGGAGGGTCAGGCCCTTGCCTGATCCCGTCCCTCCTCTCCTCTGCCCCTCTGGCTCCCAGGAGTGCACTCGGCGCGTCTCAGTAGGTAGGAGAGCTGCCGCAAACATCTCTCCGACGGCTGCCAGCACCACAAAACAGACCGCGCCGATGGCCACCAGCACCATCCCCCCGGGCTCCTCACCAAGGCTGCACCAGGGCCCCCTGGGGTCAAGCTCCGCCACGGAATGGCGCTATATAAATAAATAATAATAATAAATAATCTGCATCCTGAAGATGGCGGTGGGAGACGGGCGGCAGGGGAGGGCATGGTGGTCCACTGTTTTTAGTCAGTGGGCTGCACTGGAACACATGTGGCCTGTGTGCTACACATTGCCCAGCCCTGACCTAGAATATACTATTATAAGATTGTCCATGTGAATAGAAAAGCCAGGCACTACTACTTAGACACCTGGGTACTGACAATAGCAGTCGGATCCTCTCGGTCAGGACCAGGTTGCACAATTTCTGGCAATCAACATAAAACTGAGAATCTTCGAAGAAGAAAGAAGTGGCCCCCACCAGTTTGGACGCAACAAGCCTTCCTTCAAGACCCGTTGAAGCGTTAAGTCCATGCAAAATGGCAAGCCATCATCCCTGCACCCTGTAACATGGACTTGGATTAAAGGCTTGTAGCATCCAAACTGGTAAGTGCCACTCTTTTTCTCGAAGATTCTCAATATTATGAGATTGTACAGCTCAAGGGATCTCAGAGACTCGATGATTAGGAAAGCTTTTGATTTTCATAAAATGTAATTTTACCACAAATTTGCATTTACCATTCACATGAGAAAACTCTTAAGGGGTAACATAAGGTCCAAGACTATGCAAAAACTTTCAATTTACATTGATGGAAAAAAAAATAAAAATATTCAGCACTTAGAAGAAGACAATAGAAGATGGAACATAGAACATTTATCTTATTCAGATGGCCCATAAATACGGCATGGTAATTGAAACAGATTTTATGTTAGATGGAACATCTTGTCAGAGTACGTCGGAGAGTGCAGGTTAGAAACTTGACTTTTTTTGTCTCTTAAACCGTATTATACGGCATTCAAAGAGTGCAAGTACAATTTACTTACTGATAAGTCAACTGGGGGCTTTGGAAATGGCGTATCTCTTTTGTAAGACAAGAAAGGCGAAACCTATTAATACAAAACGACTGCATCCACCTTTGTCTTAAATTACAGGGTAAGTACCAGGCATCACTAAAGATTCATGAACACGCTGTTTGTCTATGATATTTCTGAACAAATAGGAAAGCCGGATACAAAGACATCTCCGCTGAGTGCTATGGGTATGTCAAGGACAGTTAATGGAGCTGTCTTTTAAATGACAAAGTTTACTGTTTTCATCAGTAACATCGGGGCCCGTCAGTCGATGCGGATGCCACTCAAATATTTTACGACATGCAACAATTAATAGATATTCTTTAAAGACAAGCAAAATTTCTGAAAAATATTAATTAAAAAAACCTCAGATTTTATTTAAATTTAATATTCGACTTCTTTATTTTAAATGTATGAAATTCTTCCTCATTCGTAAAATGGTTAAAGCATCTCCTGTTTGTGCCTCATCTAGAAATAGAGGCTGATCCTTACAATGGTTTCGAGAGAAAGAGGGGTAGAATTTACAGTTAGGCAATATATCATGGTGCAAGTTGTATACAGACTATGTATGAAAGGCCATAGGGAAGTTTAACTTTAATATGTTTTTATATTAGTTTTTTTAATACATTTGTTTGTTCCAATGAACCTCTGAGAAGTTAAAGGGTTAATCCCAAGAGACTAAGTTATCTCCTATCCTAATGATACAGAATAGGTTTCTGATTGCTTGGCGCCTGACCACTGGAAATCCCAGCGATCCTAACAATGGGGCTCTGAAAACCATAAATGTTGCTATTCAGAGATTGCATTCATTCACTATGGAATTACCAGTTGTAGCACTGTACTCAGCTTTTTCCAGTTGTCCTATAGAAAATGAACAGAGACAAGGTGCACATTCACAATTCTGCTCCATTTGAGATGAGGATCACCAGAGCCCCCGTTGTTAGTTATATTTTTAGGATTGCCCAGTGACCTCAGCAGCTGACCTCAGTTAAACCCAACTGTGACCGTCACCCTGCCCATATCCGGTAGTGAGTTCCATTGCAGAATCCGCAGTGAACGATCATCTTTCTGAATCGTGGATTAACTTCAGAGGCCTTTGATGGGGGTAACAAAGATGGTAAACAGTGATGTGTTGGTGTTCTTATTCCAAATAAATTATTTTTATCTGTGTGGTGTAATTTTTTACTATTTGCAGTTTACAGTTCATAATGACCGGGTCTAACATTGGCCTGACATTATGAGCCTCTGCTTGGTGCAACCTGGCAATACTCAGCTGGCATTAACCCCTTATTACCCTTGTTATCCAGTCTGTCAACTCCACAGAGCAGCTGGAAGAGTCGAGTAAATTTCTATGAATGCGCCATTTTCTGGGGCGGCTGCATGGGGGTCAAAAAAGCTTGGACTTCCCCATGTTGGGAATTCCAGCCTGCAGCTGCCTACATTTACCTGGCTGGAAACCAAAGATACGGTGAAGACCCACTTCATTTGTTTTAATTACTTCTTTAAATAATTTTTTTAAAAAGGGCTCCCCTGTATTTTTGATTACTAGCCAGGTAAAACTAGGCAGCTGGAGGCAGGTGGCAACCGGTAGCTGCCTGCTTTACCTGTGCTGGTGACCAAAATTACAGCGGAGCACCACGTCAAATATTTGGGGAAGATCACATCAATCAACCCTTTTTTTTTTTAAATTTCCAACTTTATTCACAGTGACAACAGTGTAAAACTGTAAGAAAATCTCAGCAAAATCTGCTATAAAAACAACCAATACATTACCTACGTTTCCGTGTGGATCTTTGAAACATGTTGAAGAGTTTGAACGTCACAAATTTGTAGCACACCTTCTATGTCAATGCATAGCCTCGGAGTCCCCAGTATTTTTAATTCTCAGTGTAGATAAAGCAGAAAGTTGAATGCTGCTATCCCCAGCTGCCTGGTTTTACCTTGGTTGGCAATCAAAAATAGAGTGAAACATTTTATATTTTTTTAAATAATTTAAATAAATAATTTACAAAAATGTGTGGCTTCACCCTATTTTTGATTGCCGGCCAAGGTAAAACCAGGCAGCTAGACCTGGTATTCTCAGTGTCGTGAGGCCCATAGTTATTGGGCCCCTCAGGCTACAGAATAGCAGCCTACAACTGTACCTGAAATTGGTGCATAAATTAGAAACACCAATTCCTTGCACTTTACCCGACTCTTCTCAATGCCCTGGTGCAGTGGCACCATGGTGATAGAAAGGGTTAATGACAGCTGAGAATATTGACAGCTTGCTGCTGTTAATCAATTTTTGCCTCTGTTAAAAAATTATACCTCTTAATACCTCTTAATAGGTATAAAAAAATAATTAAAGAGATATTTTAATCAGCTTATTGCTTCCTAGTAAGTAAAAGTCATTTGAACTGTTGTCTTGGTCCATTGCCATTGCATCAATACAGTGAAGAAATTACTCTACCTAATGAGGGCCAATTTAAAGGGGCCGTCACACAAAGTCCTTGCTACACCATACAGATATACAGTACTTCTCCACTATTGCTCTATTCACCCAGGGGACTATGGATTCTTTCTTCACAGGTCAGCCAGGGTCATCTGCACCATCCCTTCCTTAAATCAGGATTCACTAAATCCTCCCAGACAGGTGTCTGTCCAGCCTCTGTGTGAAGACTTCCACTGAAGGGGAACTCACCACCTCTTATGAAATCTGGTGTATGTTTACTGGCAACAAGAAAGAATACAATATAAATGCTGCAAATGGTGATTACATAATTCACTTTTACACTCAGGATTTCTCTTTTTTGTGCTTATTTTAATATTTCGCAGGAGAGGTTCCCAACTTTTCTGACCTTGAGAGCCACATTCAGCTCTGAAAGAGGGTCACAAGCCACATCCACCTGACGTCACCCTCAGAGTAGTGGCACCCAGATCCACCAATACCGGTATAATGACAGACAAGGCTTTTTCACAGAGATCACACCAAGGCGGTATACCAAGATCCAGAGGTTTCTACCTTACCCCTGTCCAGATCTGCTCTACTTTATGGGACTACTTACAAAGTCACCATCTGGAGACCTGATCTTTATAGCTGTTTGCTAGATCTGGTGCTTATGCATCAAGCTGAAAACAGTCGTGAGCCACAAATCACAGACCCAGGAACCACACATCACAGGCCCGTGAGCCACACATCACTGACCTGTGAGCCACACGTCACAGACCAGTGAGCCACACATCACAGACCCATGAGCCACACATAACAGACCAGTGAGCCACACATCACAGACCCGTGAGCAACACGTCATAGACCCGTGAGCCACACACCACAGACCCGTGAGCCACACATCACAGACCCGTGAGCCACACATCACAGACCCGTGAGCAACACCTCATAAACCCGTGAGCCACACACCACAGACCCGTGAGCCACACATCACAGACCCGTGAGCCACACATCACAGACCAGTGAGCCACACATCACAGACCAGAGAGCCACACATCACAGACCTGGGAGCCACACATCACAGACCCGTGAGCCACACGTCATAGACCCGCGAGCCACACATCACAGACCCATGAGCCACACATCACAGACCCGTGAGCCACACATCCCAGACCTGTGAGCCACACATCACAGACCCTTGAGCCACACATCACAGACCAGTGAGCCACACATCACAGACCCGTGAGCCACACATCACAGACCCGTGAGCCACACATCACAGACCCGTGAGCCACACATCACAGAACCGTGAGCCACACATCACAGACCCGTGAGCCACACATCACAGACCGTGAGCCACACATCACAGACCCGTGAGCCACACATCACAGACCCGTGAGCCACACATCACAGACCCGTGAGCCACACATCACAGACCCGTGAGCCACACATCACAGACCTGTGAGCCACACATCACAGACCCTTGAGCCACACATCACAGACCAGTGAGCCACACATCACAGATCCGTGAGCCACATATCACAGACCCGTGAGCCACACATCACAGACCGTGAGCCACACATCACAGAACGTGAGCCACACATCACAGACCCGTGAGCCACACATCACAGACCGTGAGCCACACATCACAGACCCGTGAGCCACACATCACAGACCCGTGAGCCACACATCACAGACCCGTGAGCCGCACATCACAGACCTGTAAGCCACACATCACAGACCTGTAAGCCGCATATCACAGACCCGTGAGTCACAATCACAGACCAGTGACCAACACATCACAGACCTGTGAGCCACACATCACAGACCTGTGAGCCACACATCACAGACCCGTGAGCCACATGTCACAGACCCCTGAGTTACACATCACAGACCCGTGAGCCACACATCACAGACCTGTGAGCTACAGGTTGAGGACCCCTGTTTTACAGGAAATAGGAGATAAATTACACTAATAATGATGCCCAGCTGGCATCATGTTCTAAATGTAAAGACCTCCCCATATTTTATAGGTTTCCCCTACTTTACAGATTTCAGTTATCATTACGCCAATTTTCCGGCATAAGAGACAATAAATAGGTCACCACCAATGTTCAAAAACCTTGAGGAATCCAAATGCAAAATTAAAGTCTGTAAATGAGAACACAAATATGGCTAATGCGGAGTGTTTTGTATGCCAGCATACAGGTAATAATACATTTTCCCCATTGACTTAATTAAATATTCCTTGATAAAATGAATTATCTTAAAAAATTTCCCTAAGTAAAAGCTTGTTGCAAGATGTCCTGCTGTTGGAAATCCGTATGTAATCTGTGGGAAAGTCTATCAACAAGTGCTCAATTCCCCTGCAGTGCCTCCGCAGGCGAAATGAAGTATTACAGGTTACTCAATCATTACAGTGGAAAGCACACTTAGTTCTTCAAAGAAGGAAAAGTTCTCTGTATAGTAGCTCTGGCTAGTGGATGATGGACCCAGACAAGAGACTACCTCCATACTAAAAGAGTATCCACAGGGTATTCAATAATGTGTTTTGTAAAGCAGACATCGCCTTTAAGCTCCATTAGACAATGGCTTCCGGAATATCTTGTAAACAGTTAATAACTTGCACAAATATTTGTCTGAAGTATTACTTCTATCACATACAGTATTTGGCCATCTTGAGCAAACATCACAAATCCTGCACATAATAATATATAAACTTTGGATTAGTTGTCGCCACCTTACAAACTAGTAAATGAGTTGAGAAAACATTTCCATCTGCAGTTAAGTTCTGAATGATGAAGGAAATCGGCTTTGTTGCCGAATTGATTGTTGACGGTAACCTCCTTATCGACTCTCAAGTGAAATCCTTTTGCTGCGTTGTTTATGTTTAATTCCTGATAAATTCTGAAAGTGCTAATCAAGCAAAGCAAATTGTGTCACCGCACATGAAGTTTAATAGTTGTAATCGCACCAAACAATACAAGGACAAGCGCGGCATAAGTGTGCGCATCTGAAGGACGTCAAGAAATATGTGTCTAGCTATAGAGACAATTAATGTATTAGGCTTCTTTCACACTACCATTTTCCGCTATCCGTGTGAATGCTGCTGAATCTGGATGTACCCACATCCACATTGAAGGTCAATGGGTGCATCCAGCTCTTCCTGTTTCCCCTGATCCGGGTGTCCACAGTTTTTGCACTGAGACCAAAAATGCATTTTGGAGCGATTTTTGTCTCCATAACAAAACCATAAACACCCAGATGTTAAATTACATTGGGGCTCTATTGAACCCCCATTCGGAGGAATCCAAATCCCGCTAGATCCGGATTTTTGGTCTGAGCATGCCCAGAACCAAGTCTGAAATGAGCGACCACTAGGGGGCATGTCATGTTCCAGTGGATCCAGCAAAATAGGTATGTGGCGCCACTCTGGCTAGTCGCCACAGGGAAGTACTACACTGTGACAAAAAATGTGCTATCCCTTTAAGTTGTCAGTTCAGGGGGGGACCGGTAATTTAGTAGGTCCCAAAAGGGGGTGGAGCCTAGGGTAGAGTAGTGAGAGAGAGTGACAGTTTACCCTGACAGGAGTGATCCCCACCTTTAAGTGGGGGCCCAGGACAGAAGGCAATGGGCCAGGACTGGTTGGAGCCAGCTGGTCACGTTGAGGAAAACACCGGCAACACGGGAAGCCGAGGCGGCCAGAAGTTCACCTCTGACCGCAGACCGACGAGCTGCAGGCCCATAGTAACTGGCCCCTCAATATACAAGGTCCATTAAGAGGCGCCAAAAAGTTTCCCCGCCCCCCTTGCTCTCAAACAACCAAGGGGGCGTGTCAAGCGCCAGCCCACACCAGTTCAGGACTATAAAAACTAAGCAAGGTGTGGCCGGAAGCAAACACAAGATACCTGGTCAGGCTCCGAACCCGTTACCTAGAACCGGTTGTGAGGCAACGGCTGTACCCAACTTCAAATAGCTGATCCAGGAGATTGAGCAGGACATACTGGTTGACCGTGCTGCCCTGGGTGTTTTGACACTGGAGACAGAGGGAGAAGACTGTGCCTTCTGGAGGACGGCCCTTAACGATCTGCGGGCCCAAATCCAGGAGATGACAGAATGGACCGTTCGGCGCTGGGGAGCAGAGATGGTGCTCCAGATGAATCGATGGCAGAGGGCTCTAGCTCAAATAAACCAGGAGCTCCGGGTGACTGTCGCTACCCAAACAGACCACCTGGTGATCCCCTGGAACCGGTTAATGCACCACTTGTGGAGCCCAGAGAGGAGGATGTCGCTGAGGTGGGAGACCTCATCCAGTTCTCGGAGGAGCCCGAGCTGATCGAAGAGAAGCTGGTGGAGTACACGAGTGGCCAGGTCGGTGTCAGGAGAGTCTGGAGGAGGAAGGAGCTTTCGGTGACATGGAGGAGGCTGAGCCCCGCGAGCTATGAAGGGCTGCGGTACCAGCATCAGTCGCTGTGGTTGGAGAGAGGAGAGCGGTACTTCACACAGATGATGATGGATACACCTGGCAACTGGTAGGTCGCCCCTGGTTTACCCGACCTGACCCGGACGATGAGGTTGAATGGCACCGACGGCGCGAGGCTTGGTATACTAATGAATTAGAGACTCACCAAGCCCGCATCATGGCCCGTAATCAGCCCCCACTGCCCCCAGACCAACGTAAGAGGGGAGTGGTCACTACCTTTAACCTTAGTACCAGGTATGGGTTTACCAGAGAGAAAGACCTATACCAGGAAGTGCACATAGGCTGCAGGAATGTGAAAGAACATTTACCCCAGGGCCACCCTGACCGGGACCTGTATCGTGGGGATGTGATCACCTACGAACGCCACGCAGGTCCCTGCGGGTGGTTCGTAATCCGGGTCAGAAAGGTTGAGAAGTGAAGAGTCTGACCCGGTATTGCATTGTTACAAGTGTAAATTGTGCTTGTTGAATGAGTGTTTTGCACTACCTTGTTTTCTTGCAGTACTTGATGGATATTGATCAAGAGACTTGCCACCTGGTCCCTGTTGCGGCAATAAGGACTAGATTATAGTCAAAGTTAAATGCAACGTTATAAGAAGTGAACCTCCCGCAAGGGAAGACCCCAAAAGTTATCTTATTGTTTATACATGTTTAAAGTTACCCGGTTAACCTTTTAATAAAGCTCCCATTTATACCTGGTTTGAATTAACACCCGCGGAGAGGTGTGTTTCACCAAGGGGGGGGTGTGGCGCCCCTCTGGCTAGGCACCACAGGGAAGTACTACACTGTGACAACAAATGTGTTATCCCTGTAAGTTGTCAGCTCAGGGTTTAACCTGTGGAGTCTGTCCTTACACACACTTAGGACTAGGCCACTTGGAATAGGGGGGACCAGTAATTTAGTAGGTCCCAAAAGGGGGTGGAGCCTAGGGTAGAGTAGTGGGAGAGAGTGACAGTTTACCTCAGATAGTGCTAGGAAGGCAGTCAGGAAGGACGGACCTGACAGTGCTCTGACAGGAGGGATCCCCATATTTAAGTCATGGCCCAGGACAGAAGGCAACAGGCCAGGACTGCTTGGAGCTAGCTGGTCACGATGAGGGAAACACCGGCAACGCGGGAAGCCGAGGTGGCCAGAAGTTCACCTCTGACCACAGACCGACGAGCTGCAGCCCATAGTCACTGGGTTGCTGACAGCACCACAATGTACCTCGCCCCTCAGGACTAGGAACCGGTTCAGGACACTAGAGGAGAAGGGCCAGAATTCCGGTGGCGGGAGGCTTTGCTTACTTTGGTCCCCCGTCCGTACCGGTAGGGCACAGACCTTGCCTAGTAGCTACAGACCGTGGGACTGGCGGGAGAGCTCTGCGAGGGTGGTAGAGGCTGGGAAGAGAGAAGTTAACCCTGAAAGACGAAGAGAGAGTACACCTAGAGACTCCATAAGGGGGACCCTGAGCTGGCAACATCCACCCGGTAAACCAAACTGTACCATGTTCCGTTTTACCATCTGCCGGTACCTAGTAAAGTAGAGTAAAACTTGAACTGGTTTCTGTTATTCTTCCCGCCGGTGCCCGGAGGGCTCTGTGCTACAAACAGCTCATCAGAGGGGTAAGAACCATCACTGCAACAACTACAACTCCCGTCATCTCCATCCCTCACCACTGCCCTGAGGTAATAGCTCCACCTGTAGGGAGCTGGACTACTCTCTGCTGCATCCACCATCACCTCAGCGGCTGGCTTGCAGCGCTGGTACCATATTACTGGGAACTACAGGTGGCATCACGTTTCCCCTATAAATACTCCCTCCTCCCCCCACCATCTACTCAAATGATAACCAGGGCACGGAACCGGGATCCCGACCACTCGTGATCTCCCCATCAAAGCCGCCATCAGTCCTGGTGTCTGAGTACCCCTAGCCCTGGCTGCATCAGGTACACATCCAGATGCAACTGTCTGTGCCTGCAATGGTATTATCACTGACCCATGAGACAGATCAGGGATAATACAGGAGATGGTGCATCCAGTTTGTCAATTGCGGGGGAGTTCTAAAAAATGCTATGTAAAACCAGCTTTAAGGTACCGTTACACACTTCAATGTTGTTAAGATATCACTAACAATCTCAGGGGCGCGCAGTCATTAGGACATCATTTTGACATCATTGGTGAGCTGTCACACATGTAGATATCATGGACGACGCACCAACGATGTAGTGAGCAGGTATTGTTCACACAACCCAGTGAACGATACTTGCTCACTGTTGTGAATAGGAGAAGTCGTTAACGACATCGTTATTGCGGTGTCACACACAACGATGCAGCAGGTTGGCTGATCGAGGATCGTTTGATATGAGAACATGTTCTCAAATCTGCGATCAACGATCCAACGATTTATCGTAGTCTTATCTCCGTGTCACACACAACGATGTAGTAACGATGACGTTTGAGCGATATTGGTCACGATCTCGTACCGTGTAATGCGGCCTTAAGACAGATAGCAAGATGCATTGTATGGCCAAAAGTATTGGGACCTCTCCATATTATGAATAAAGAAAAAATTATTTCAGCTCACCACTTTGACGGTCGTTTAAGACGCTTCAGCACGGATGTAGCCCCGTCCAGGCAAAGCACAGCTATATCCAAGCAAAAAAAAATTGTTTCCAGCCAGAGTTGAAGGAACAGTGGTAGACGTTTATGGCAAAAAACTCTTCAATGATCAATGAACCCAGACATGCTACACGTATATAGACAAAAAGAATTCAACACCTCACCCCCTAAAATCTCCATATTAAATTACATTACAGGTCTGACCTCCCATTCTAAATCCATTGATATGGAGCTGGTTTTCCTTTCACACTTATAACAGCTTTCACTCTTCCAGGAGGGCTTGGGCATTTTTGCCCGTTCATCCAGAATAACATCTGTGAGGTCAGACCCTGATGTAGAGGAGAGACCGGGCTGAGAATTTCCTGTCTAGGTCACCCCAAAGGTGTTGGATGGGGCTGAGGTCCATGCTCTGTGCTGCCAATTATGTTCTACCAAACTCCCCCCTCTATGTCTGCATGGACCTTGTGCACTGGATACAGTCATGAGAAACAGAAAAGGGGCTTCCCCAATCTGTTCTCACAAAGATGGAAACTGCAATTGTTCAACATGTGTTGTGCTGAAGGATTAAGGTTGACCCCTCAAAAATAAGCAAATAGCATTATCCCTCCTAAACTATATTGTACAGGAGGGATAATACAGCCAGGCGGGTAATGTTCTCCTGGCATACACCAAACCCAGACTTGTCCATCATACGCTAAATATTAAAGTGTTTTCTTTGCTTCTGCCTACTAATGGTGATAGCTTTACACTGCTCCAACTGCCGCTCAGCATTGTGCTTGGTGATGTACGGTTGCAGCTGCTCAGTATTGTGCTTGGTGATGTACGGTTGCAGCTGCTCAGCATTGTGCTTGGTGATGTACAGCTGCAGCTGCTCAGCCATGAAGCTCCCGGCGGGCGCAGTGTTTGTGCTGATGTTACCAGAGGGGGTCTGGACTTTGCAGCTATAGAGTCAGCAGAGCGGTGGGGACTCTTCTGTCCTCTACTCCTCAGCACTCGACCCCCCACTCTGTAACGTAATGGGGTCTGAGTTGCTGTTGTTCCTTCCACTTCCCAATAATATCACTCATAAGTGATGTGGGAAGATTTAGGAAGGAAGAAATGTCATGAGCTGAATTGTTATCCCATTAGTTCCTATTACAGGACCACGCTGATATCAGTGAGCTCTGCACCACCGGCCGACGTGTCTCGTGTTAGTAAGTATATGTGCATATGTGGCTGGATGTAAAGCCTGAATTCAATTATTAAGAGGTGTTTCCCAATACTCTTGTCCATAGAGGATAGATAGATGGATAGATAGATAGATAGATAGATAGATAGATAGATAGATAGATAGATAGATAGATAGATAGATAGACAGACAGACCGACCAGTTTAGAATCCTTTATTGCTCTGGGGTAACTCCTTTGGACCTATATTTGCCATCCAATCTTTACAGCCTCCATTCTATCAGCTGCCATCCAGCCTCTACAGCCTCCAATCCCCCAGCTGTAATCCAATCTTTACAATCTCTATCCTGCCATCTTCAATCCAATCCCAATTCCTTCAGTTAATTATTCACCCCTAGAGCCTCCATTCTTCAAGCTGCCATCCAGACTCTACAACCTCCATCCTGCCAGCTTTAATCCAATCCCCATTCCTCCAGCTAATTTTCCACCTCTACAGCCTCCATTCCTCAATCTGCCATCCAGCCTCTACAACCTCTATTACTGCAGCTGGTTCACCTTGCTGCATCACTATAAATCCATGCTGCAATCTATCTATTCATCCAGACCAAAGGCTCCAAAGACCCATCCTACCATGTGAGACATATCACAATTTACTGAGTATGTGTGGAGTCCACTGGGACGGGGTACTCGGTACTGGACCAGGGTATCATGGGGGTTATCACGGCGGTCTTGTTCCGGACCGTGTCCCAAGCCCACAAGTAAAAGTTGGGGGTTATTTACAGGGATGAAGTCGTGAGGCCACCCGTGGTATGTGGTCAGGGTGACCACCGCTGCTGCAGAACCTCCGGGGATGATGGGCAGCAGCCTGTGATGTGACGGCTCTCCACGGGCAGAGTCTGGTCCCCGGGGCAGTAGTGATGATAACAGTTTGTGAGGGAGAGTAGGGCTCAAGCACAAGGATTACACGGACTCACGGTTTTGTAGTTTTCAAAGTCTTTACTGTAGATGACATTCAGCAGAGTACTGTCCACGGAGTCTGTACCAGGGCCGGGTTGCTTCCCACCCTGTCTGGTACTTTGGCTTCCTTTCCTGCGCTGTGTGTGTGTGGTCCTGCTGCCGCTTTAGCTAGGCTGCCGGCCCTGTCTCACCTCACGGGTACCAACTTACTAGGCAACTTGAGTCATATCTTTATGTTCCTGACTCCGCCGTGTTGCTTTGCTGTGGTACAGTGAAGATGTGGGATTTTCACTCATGCGGTGTTCACTGTGCTGTTTTTGTCAGGCACAGGATCGGATCTGTTATCCGTTCTGTGCGCTCCTCCGGGGTGAGTTTACGGTAACTCGGTGTCCAGGGTGTGTTCCTCTGCTTCTCCTTTTCTTCAGACCCTGGCGCAGCCTGGAACTGGACAGTGGACCGTGGGGTGAGCCTAACGCAGCTCTTTTACATCCAGGTCCTTTCTTCCCTCAGTCTCAGTTCTGCCCCCGCACTGAATTAACTGCCACTTCCTCTGCACACCAGAATATATAGGGAAACAGCTTTAGCTCCCCCTTCTGGCCTGGAGGCGCTAGTGTAGTGTTGTGGGTTGTGTGGGGAGTTAACCCTTTGTGGTGGTGTTACTGTGGCACATGAACCCTGGGGTGCCACATATGCGATGCATTATAGGAACTGGATTCCACCCACTAGCTCAGAGACAACTGGAAGTTAAAAATAAGGCCTGCAAAGGAGTAAATTGGTGAAAAATGCCAGACACAAGCCAATAAATGCTCAGAAATTATGTTATTCATCAGTTGCCCATGTGGCGTCCCTCCGGGTAAACCACTACCTGACGTACCGCACTTCTGCGGCTAGGAAGTGTAGTACCCCTGTTCTTCAGGTGTCAGGATGGTATGTTTGAGCCCAAAACACAGGACACACACATGTAGTGACAGGCCTGGGACAATGGGTGGACCCTGAGGGAGGACCCAGGCCACAAAAAGGTGAAGGGACAGTGTTAGACACGTTAGTTCAGTAGTAGGAGACCGGAGGAGTAACATCAACTGACGGAGGAGTGGTAGTCGGGAATGCAGAGGTGATGTGGTGCCGACTCCTGTGGGCTGAAGCTATACCACCATCCTTGCCCGCAGGAGGGAGAGAACAGCCCAGTAGAGACAGACAAGAACCCTTGGGGTGCAGAGAAGACAGCGATCACCCGTATTCCTGAATCTGACGAGACAGAGGGTTGGTGGAGGACACAGGGACCAGCCCTGCAGCTGGTGCGGAAGCTTCAAGCCCGAGCCGAAACTGGAGGCCTCAGACTTCTAACGGGAACTGTGGCCTAACACCTAACACATCTTGGGGAAGGTGGCCAAACCAGGGAGCAGTGCCCAGGAGGGATCCTAATGGTGTCCGGGACACACAGAAGCACCTGTAGCTACCGATACCTGAGCTCTGTGCTGTGGAAGGCGTTGAGAGCCTGGAGGGCAGAGCGACGACCCGCTCACCTCAGATGAAAGTTAACCCTTATTTATGCCGAGAGGAAAGACCCACCAGAGACTGTGACACGTAGAAGGGAGAGTATGGGCACTAACTGTAGCTAAACTGTACCGACCCGGCTCTGGAGAAAGAGCAAGGTACCAGAGACTGGCAGGGAGCATACCCGGTGGTCATGTTTAACACCAGAATAAAAGTAACGGAACTGCAGCTGTGGTGTGAGAGACTTTTAATTGCGGTGACTATTGTCTGCAGAGGCTGCCTATGACATCGGAGGTACTGCTGACCGTCTGACTAACTGCCGAGGTACGAGCTGGATAACCACTCCACTGCCCTGGGGATTGCGATCCGCCTGCGGGGAGCAGAACTATCTAAGCTGTCCCAGAGGTTCTGCAGCAGCGGAGGCCGCCCTAGCTGCATTCCGCAGGTGGCGTCACGGATACCCCTGTCCCCTCAGACTTTCCCTAACATCACCCCCCTTATTAAAATGACAGCATCAGGGTCACAGGACCAGGTCTTGGCCCCTATCTGTCACCATGAAAAGAACCGAGAGGTGAAGACGTGAGAACAACTAGTAACTGCCCGGTACCGAGTCTTCCCCGATCCTGGAGCGGGCGTGTCACACACACATGACAGCCTATTCTGAAAAGTCAGTTGATATGACAGGTGCACTTTAGTGATGGCCGGGAACAGCAAAGATGTAGCCTTTGGGGATGTAGAGGTGGCAGTCGTACCCTCGCCAGGGGCGGACCGTCACCCCCGGGGGCCCTGGTGCAGGTGTGGACGGGGGGGGGGGGTGCTGATGCTCTCTTACCGCTGCTTCTGGGTGAGCCGCGCTCTCCCGCCTGGTCATGCCGCGCTCTCCCGCCTACTGACGGCGGCTTGTGGGGGTCGGCTGGGAGAGCCGCGCTCTCCCGCCTGGTAATGGCGGCTTGTGGGGGTCGGCTGGGGGCCCCCTCCAGGCTTGAAGGGGCCCCCTAACCGGTCGGGGCCCTGGTGCGGCTGCACCGGCTGCACCAGTGTAGTTCCGCCCCTGACCCTCGCCCTGGTGCCCAAGAGACCTACCGTATATTGTATAAAACATACTGTCTCTATTGTACATATGTATTTTGATATGTAGTTGTCTACATGGCTTGAATAGACCTTGCTACTTAATTCTCATATCAGAGCCAACAGCCTTCTCTGCGTGTTTGGATACAAATGGATAATCTGGTGGATCAGAATCTCAGCACACTACTATTAATCATGAGGATCTCATCACTATTATCTCTTAATTTGTCATCTAATGTGGAGTCGCGTGGAGCTGACGAGAGGTTAATATATTCCATTATTCCCAATTGTCACAAGAATTTCATTCAACAATATGGTTCATTAACTTCTGAATCTAATAACTGTATTCACCATAATAGAAATTACTCATCAGAACATGAAGCCGAATAGATCTGATTTATTAATTTAGACATAAATTTAATTAGTCATTGATTTGTATTGAGTTTCACATTTAGCACCCCATTTTATTGGAGAGGAAAAGTCAAAGGACAGGTCAGACATTAAGTAATTTCTGCAGTATTGTAATGTTTCATTCATCGGTGGTTTATTACAAATACATCTGGGGCACAATTTCACTTGGAATGCGGATAAGCCAAGACGTTAAGTTTACAAGCTCTAGAAATGTACAGTACTTGTTACAAATAAACAAATCGATTCCAAACTACTGGATTTTGCAATGACATTTCCAAACTTTTTGGACTCTAATGAATAAAATAATTGGGGGGATTTGATTTGCCAGCTGACATTTTGCTGAATTCTGAAAGACGGAGAGAGATTAAAAAAAAAAATCAAGAATTATACTTACTGCTCCTTGGCCCTTCTGATACTTGTCCCACTGCCGCTGCTCCTCGCCAGGTCCTCTAATGGCTGGCAATAGCGGACAAACAAGGTTGTAGCAGGATGGCAATGATAGGCTAAAGCAATCTGGGAAGTAAGTTTTACCCTGTAGACTGGGGATCCCTAGCTTATTGTGTTCCCAGAATTACCTCTAAAGGTGGGGATGTCTGAGCCACCACATTTGCCCTGCTCCTGACCAGCCCTTGGCTAACACCCCTTCACATCCCCTCAGGACTAGAAACAGCAACTCCCATAACATGACTTTCTCAAAGTTATATTCTTATGGAAGGCTTCAACAAAACTGCACAGCGTCCAAACAGCTTAGGGCCAGTTTAGATACAGAACACTTTCAACGACACCAAATGATGGATAATGGAATTATTTAAAGGCTGGGGGAGTGAACAACTGCATCACCTAACACAAACAGCAGCAGCTTACCTGGAGAGCCACAGCCAGATAATACCATGAACGGCTAAAGTTACTGATATCAACCTTTAAGATGCCAAAAGAAATAAACACATTAAAACCACTGCAGAGCAGTTTGAAGAGACTGCAGAGCAGACTACACATGATAATGGCTCCTGCTTGGCCTTCTCCTTCCTCTGGGTCTTCCAATGGTTGCTGCCACAAATTAACCCTCCCCCCCAAATCATGAGGGGCTTCACATAATGTTAATGAGGTGCTTCTGACTCGCCCAGGCTATGGGGACTCGGGTATCTGGGCCCTCTGCGTCGGTAGGGATGTCACTGGTGGCCTGCCCAGACCCGTGGCCCTGGGGTCTAACTTAAAAAAAGGGGTAGTTGGTGTTGGGTTGAAGATAAAAGTTTATAGAGATTATCGTAATGCCACCTGTGGTATCTGGTGACTGCACCAGCGCTGCGTAGTGCCTCCAGGGATGATGGACGAGCAGCTAGGTGGTGAAGCTCCACACAGGCGGAGCTGGATCCCTGGGGTCTATGGATAACCCTCGATGGACTACCACTACTCCTTCCTTTGCGGTGCCTGGCTCCCTGTGTGTGACTGCGCAGATACCCCAGAGACTGAAGTCTCCACGGTATACCCGTATTCTCTACTGGGCCGGGTGCTCTCCAGTAGACTTGGACTCCGGTGTCCTGCGTGTGATTTGGGCGAACCTAACACTGGCTCCTCGGTTCCCACCTTGTTCTTTCTGTTCTGTTCACCTTCCGACCCCACTCTTGGGCCTTGCAGGACTACTTGGAGGCTGTTCCGTGTATCTGGCTCGGGCCTAACGCAGCACTGAACACCAGTACATCTTCACTAGAGATGAGTGAACACTAAAATGCTCAGGTGCTCGATGCTCTAGCCGAGCATCTCAAGATACTCGTGTACTCGGCCAGAGCACCGAGCCCAATGTAAGTCAATTAGTGGCAGGCTCCGCCCACAGACTTCCGGCTATAAAACGAGTGTTTCTGTCAAAGGGCAGGCGGGGAGGCTTTTTCAAATCATCACAGCATATAACACCTTGCTGTGGCCCCCAGAGGGAACCTAATAGTAAATCTGCTCTCTGTGATTGTGTCAGATCGATATTTATTAGTGACGAGTCCGAGCTTCTCGGCGGTACTCGGTACTCGCCGAGCATCCCGAGTATCGGGATACTCGTGCGAGTAACAAGTAGCGCCGAGCATGCTCGCTCATCCCTAGTCTTCACAGCTCTTGTAGCATTTGCACACTCCAACTAACTCCGCCCCCAGCACCAGTATTTATAGGGGATCCTGCCTAAGAGCAGCAGGTTGGGCTCCCCCTACTGTGCCAGGGTGGAAGGTGTTGTCTGTGTTTGTGTACCCGCTGTGGAAACCCATCCATGCTGTAGGTGAGTCTGTGGTTACCTTTGTTAGCAGGGCGCCACATTCCCCCCTAGGTAAGGTCAGTACTCCTGGACTGAAACATTTTAAATTAACATTCATATAACAACAACAGGTAACATATTTACAGAGTCTCAAAATTAAAAATTTACGAAAAACACTGAAAAATGGCAAAACAGTTACAGTCCATACAGTGCTAGTCCATCCACTGCAGGCTGGAAAAAGAAGTTATTTGTCACAACCAGTCCTGCGGCTATGGTACTTTTAATTGGAGAATAAGGAAAAAGTAAAATTGAAGAGCTTTACAGTAGTCTCTGTAAGCTCCGGGGGAAAGAGGGATAAAGTTTTTCAAAAGTTCAACAAAGTCCTTACAGGTAAAGTCTCTGTAGGCTTAAAGTTCAGAATACACAACAACATTTACTACGGGTGCTTCGGTGTAGGAGTCCTAGGTACTTTAGGGACTGCTACTGGTCATAAGTGCTGTAGGCCTCCTGGCCCTGGGATCACCTTTTTGGCCAAGATTTTGCTCTCCCTAGACAGCTCCTTACACCAACTCCACTCACCCCTCTTTGGATGTTGTGTACCTGGTATGACCTGATTTGGTCTACTCTTCACCTTTTTGCACACTACTATTTACATTTGCTTACATTTTACAAGAGTTACTATTTACAGGTTACTTGCTTTGATTCCATTTTACATTACCGTGCCCAATGTCCATACCTTGAGGGGGGTTGCCCACATGTGCTACGACTGGATCTATGCACTACAGGTGTGGCTACCTCAGGTGATGTGTCTGGAGAATGTAACTGGGGTAAATCAGGTAAACGTCTGCGTGACCTTAGTATCACTACAGGACTAGCAGGTGTACCGATTGCAGGATCCTCTGATTCTCTGGCAATGGGTATTTCTTCCTGATTTCTTTGAATTTCTTATGGTTGATAAGGTAAAGAATATTTATACCGTGTTATTCAGTAGATAGAAAAATATATTGCAATCTGAGAGTCCTCAGTGGTTGATACCTTATAATGGCTAACTGAAAAGATGGTAAACATAGCAAGCTTTCGGGACACTGTGGTCCCTTCTTCAGGCTGGTAATGACACAAATTCTGAAGACACATACATATATACATAACCAATAGAAAGAAAAAAAAAAAAAAGGAAAGAAGAGAAAAAAAAAAAAAGGCAAAAGAGTGTTATATGTTCTGGTGGATATGACAGGTGACACAAAGCAGAGTGGCAGAGTGGGGTTAGGGAGGGGTGGAGGAGCAGGGACAGAGAAAACAGATTTCTAAGATAAGCAGAGCCAATTGTATTAGGTAGATGTTTAGCAACCCATGGAGACCTGAAAATACTTATTTAAATTGTGGAGAGCAGAGTTCTAAGTGAGACAGTTCACCGAAGTGTCAAGAGTTCATAGTTCCATAATTTCAGTGTGTTGCAGGCTGTCTCCAAATGTACTTTCATTTTATACAAAAATGCATGAATCTGCTATCCCCAAATGTCCGTTCATGTTACATAAAATCCTTAAAATCCATGTGAAAAATGTAATCCTGTTTTGAATGTTTCAAAGGTTGTTATCAATTTGTATTCCCAAATTCTTCTCTCTCTCTGAGATTTGAAGTTACATTTTAAAATGAGCAGCCTCATATCGGATTCAGTGTTGTGTTTAGAGCTGCAAAAATGGTTTGCTACAGGTAGGTCCATACGCTTTTCTTTTATTGAGTGGCGATGAGAATTATTCTTGTTCTGAATTGTAATCCGGTCTCCCCTATGTACATGCTGCCTGTTGGGCATTTGCTACATATAATTAACCCCATTACGACCAATGACGAGTTTAGCCGTCATGAAAAGATGTCAGTTCCCGCATCATGACGGCTAAACATGGCTTTGAACTGTCACTCCTTCTAAACAAACAGTGACAGCTCAATGCTAAAAGCTGTCAGTGACAGCTGAGGGTCAGGGGCAGAGGTGTGGGGACCCTTGTTAACCCCTTCACCTCTCCCCCCTCCCCAATCATACTTATCTGCCGGCGGGCTGCACTGCACCCGCCGGCCATTATCTAATACTCCAGCGTCCCCTGTGTCTTTTCCCCGCTCCGTCCAGCCCCTCCCCGTGTGCTGTCCAGCCCCCCCTGTGTCCAGCCCCCCCTGTGTGTGCTGTCCAGCCCCCCCTCTGTCCAGTTCCCCCTGTGTCCGGCCGGCACCCCCTACCCCGGTCCCCGCCAACCACCCGCCCTCCTCCTTCAATAGTATTTCTGCCGGCGGGCTCATGTGCCCGCCGGTCAAGTTGCAGGGCCCCCTCCCCCCTGCTCGTGCCCCCCCTGCTCATGCCCCCCCCTGCTCCTACTCACCCCCAGCCCTGCTCACCTATTCCGTCGGGCTGCATGCGCCTGGTGCACCCGCCCGCACCGTCGGCCTCCGAGTCCTCTGAAGTCTCCGGTGTGGCTCCTCCTCTTCTCAGGGGCTCCTCCTCCTCATCGGTGGGTAAGTATGAATGAATGAATGAATGAATAGATGGATGTGTGGATGGATGGATGGATGGCTGGATGGGTGGATGGATGGGTGAATGAATGGATGTGTGCGTGCGTGGATGTGCGTGCTTGGATGTGCGTGTGCGTGGATGTGTGTGTGGATGTGCGTGTGTGGATGTCAGAGTGCGTGCGTGGATGTGCTTCGCTGGATTTTTGGTTGCAGCCAGGTACAACAAGGCAGCTGGGGGTTGCTGGTAGTCTGTAGCTGCCAAGTTGTACCTGGCTGGACCAAAAATATGGCGGAGCCCTACGTCATTTTTTTTTTCTAGAATTAGTTCTAGAAATAAAAAAAAATGGGCTTCGCTGTATTTTTGGTTGCAGCCAGGTACAACGAGGCAGCTGGGGGTTGCTGGCAGTCTGTAGCTGCCGAGTTGTACCTGGCTGGACCAAAAATATGGCGGAGCTCCACGTCATTTTTTTTTTCTAGAATTAGTTCTAGAAATAAAAAAAAGGCCTTCGCTGTATTTTTTGTAGCCAGCCATGTACAACTTGGTAGCTGGCTGACTGGAATCCTCAGCGTGGAGAGACCCAAATGTTGTGGGTCCCCCGCGTTGCAAATTTCAACCCACAGCCACCCAAGAAAATAGCGCATTCATTAGAGGCTACATTTTCAGGTGCTGTACCCCAACTCTACCAGTTGCCCTTATGCTGGTGGCACACGGGTTCTCCATATGCGACATGGTGTCCGCTAACAATTTCAATAGAAAATTAGCTCCAATTGTTAGCAGAAACCATGTCGGGTATGGAGAGCCCCTCCCTGTGTGCCTGAACATTGGAGCTCCCCCACAAGTGACCCCATTTTGGAAACTAAACCCCCGAAGGAACGTATCTAGATGCATAGTGATCACTTTGAACCCCCAGATGCTTCACAAATTCATCCATAAAAATGAAAAAGCACTTTTTTTTCCACAATAAGTTTCTTTTTTCATTTTTACGGATCAATTTGTGAAGCACCTGGGGGTTCAAAGTCATCTAGATATAATCCTTTGGTGGTCTAGTTTCCAAAATGTGGTCACTTGTAGGGGAACTCCTATGTTTAGGCACATAGGGGCTCTTTATATCCTACAAGGTGTCCGCTAACAATTCCAATTGTTAGTGGACACCATGTTGCGTATGGTGAGCCCCTGTGTGTCTCCACATTGGAGCTCCCCCACAAGTGACCCCATTTTGGAAACTAGACCCCCTAAGGAACGTATCTAGATGCATAGTGAGCACTTTGAACCCCAAGATGCTTCACAAATTCATCCATAAAAATGAAAAAGCACTTTTTTTTCCACAAATAATTTCTTTTTTCATTATTACGGATCAATTTGTGAAGCACCTGGGGGTTCAAAGTGCTCACTATGCATCTAGATACATTCCTTGGGGGTCTAGTTTCCAAAATGGGGTCACTTATGGGGGAGCTCCAATGTGGAGACACACAGGACCCTCCAAACGCGACATGGTGTCCCCTAACAATTTGAATGGAAAATTAGCTCAAATTGTTAGCGGACACCATGTCGCGTTGGGAGGGTCACTGTGTGTCTCCACATTGGAGCTCCCCCACAAGTGACCCCATTTTGGAAACTAGACCCCCAAAGGATTATATCTAGATGCATAGTTAGCACTTTGAACCCCCAGATGCTTCACAAATTGATCCGTAATAATTAGTGATGGGCGAGTCCTAAATTACTCGGAATCGCTTGACTCTAGCGAGTTCGAGCCCGGGACTCGCTACTTGTTGCGAGTCCAATGTTAATGAATGGGGAAGCGAGTAATAGCAAGTAATGTGCAATTTACAAATCGCAGATGTGTCTCGGAAGCTTCAGGCTCTATTTGCTAGGACTCGTTACTCTGCAAGTTTCCCAGCGTTTACTCGCACAGTAACGAGTCCAATGCAAATCAATGGCAATCCTAGTTTTGTCAGAGACTCTGACAAAACTAGGATTGCCATTGACTTGCATTGGACTCGTTACTGTGCAAGTAATCGCAGGGAAGCTCGCACAGTAAGGAGTCCAGCTGTCTGCTCTGTGGCCTCGGGTCCTGCAGGCTGCCGCAGCTCCAGGGTCCTAGAGCCCGCCTGCTGCCTGATGTAGCAGAGCTGAGATTGTTCTCACTCTGCTCATTCATTGTGCATAGACATCTATATCTATGCACAGGGGATATAGCAGAGAGGACATCGCGTTTTGGACTACGTCGGACGGAAGAGGATTTTTTTAATTAAAGATGGAGTCCCTAATGGCTTTTTTTTTTATTTCTAATAATAAATTTTCTCTGTGTTGTGTTTTTTTTAACCCTTTACTGGAGATTCTTAGTGGCCGGGTCAAACCTGGCCTTACATTTGTATAACAAAGCTGGTATTAACCCCTTTATTACCCAGCGTGCCACCGCCACCAGGGCCGCTGGAAGAGCGGGGTTCAGCGCCAGAGAATGGCGCTTCAATGAACGCTCCATCTTTTGGGGCGGCTGCGGGCTGCAATTTGCAGCGGGGGGTGCCCAGAAAGCTTGGGCCTCCCTGCGCTGCAGATTCCAGCCCCCAGCTGCTTAGCTGTACCTGGCTAGACATAGAAATTGCGTGGAGCCCCCCGCATTTTTTTTTTATTATTTCATGAAATTCATGAAATAATAAAAAAAGAGGGCTCGCCTATATTCTTGTGTCCGGCAAGGTACAAATAGGCACCTGGGGGTTGGGGGCAGCCCGTCGCTGCCTGCTGGATCCGGCTGGTTCCAGAAATACGGCGAAGCCCACGTAATTTTTTTTCTAAAAAATCAATAAAACAATCCTAAAAAAGGGACTGCATCTTTATTAACCCCTCGCCCATGGTCCAGGGGTTAATAAAGATGCAGTCCCTTTTATTTACATTGTTTTATGGATTTGTCAGAAAAAAAATTGACGTGGGCTTCGCCATATTTCTGGAACCAGCCGGATCCAGCAGGCAGCGACGGGCTGCCCCCAACCCCCAGGTGCCTATTTGTACCTGGCCGGACACAAGAATTTATGGGAGCCCTTTTTTCCGCAGAGCAGGGAGGCCCAAGCTTTCTGGGCACCCCCCGCTGCAAATTGCAGCCCGCAGCCGCCCCAGAAGATGGCGCGTTCATTGAAGCGCCATCCTCTGGCGCTGAACCCCGCTCTTCCAGTGGCCCTGGTGGCGGTGGCACGCTGGGTAATAAAGGGGTTAATACCACCTTTGTTATACAAGCTGGTATTAAGCCCGGGATTCTTAATGTCAGGCCAGGTTTGACCCGGCCACTAAGAATCTCCAATAAAGGGTTAAAAAAAACACAACACAGAGAAAAAATTTTATTAGAAATAAAAAAAAAGCCATTAGGGACTCCATCTTTAATTAAAAAAATCCTCTTCCGTCCGACGTAGTCCAAAACGCGATGTCCTCTCTGCTACATCCCCTGTGCATAGATATAGATGTCTATGCACAGGGAATGAGCAGACTGAGAACAATCTCAGCTCTGCTACATCATCTCTGTGCACAGGGAGAGCAGGCGGGCTCTAGGACCCTGGAGCTGCGGCAGCCTGCAGGCTGAGAGCAGACACAGAGCAGACAGCTGGACTCCTTACTGTGCGAGTTTCCCTGCGATTACTTGCACAGTAACGAGTCCAATGCAAGTCAATGGCAATCCTAGTTTTGTCAGTCTCTGACAAAACTAGGATTGCCATTGATTTGCATTGGTCTCGTTACTGTGCGAGTAAACGCTGGGAAACTCGCAGAGTACCGAGTCCTGCGAGTCCCTTGCTACTCGCAGAGTAATGAGTCCTAGCGAGTAGATTCGCACATCCCTAGTAATAATGAAAAAAAGAAATTATTTGTGGAAAAAAAAGTGCTTTTTCATTTTTACAGATGAATTTCTGAAGCATCTGGGGGTTCAAAGTGCTCACTATGCATCTAGATATGTTCCTTTGGGGGTCTAATTTCCAAAATGGGGTCACTTGTGGGGGAGCTCCAATGTGGAGACACACAGGGACCCTCCAAACGCGACATGGTGTCCGCTATCAAATTGAGCTAATTTTCCATTCAAATTGTTAGCGGACACCATGTCGCGTTTGGAGGGTCCCGGTGTGTCTCCACATTGGAGCTCCTCCACATGTGACCCAATTTTGGAAACTAGACCCCCTAAGGAACGTATCTAGATGCATAGTGAGCACTTTGAACCCCCAGATGCTTCACAAATTCATCCATAAAAATGAAAAAAGCACTTTTTTTTCACCCAAAATTTCTTTTTGCCTACATTTTTTCAGTTTCACATGGGCAAAGGGCTAAAATACATCCCAAAATTTGTTGGGCAATTACTCCTGAGCACACCGATACCTTATATGTGGTCATAAACCACTTTTTGGGCGCACGGCAGGGCGCCATTTCACTTTTTGAACGGAAAATTGGCTCTAAAATTCAAATGGCGCTCCTTCCCTTCTAAGCCCTGCCGTGCGCCCAAACAGTGGTTTATGACCACATATGAGGCATCAGTGTACTCAGGAGAAATTGCCCAACAAATTTTAGGATGCATTTTATCCTGTTGCCCATGTGAAAATGAAAAAATTGAGGCTAAAAAAACATTTTTGTTACAAAAATGAAAATGTCAATTTTTTCCTTCAACTTTATTTTAGTTCCTGTGAAGCACCTGAAGGGTTAATAATCTTCTTGAATGTAGTTTTGAGTAGCTTGAGGGGTGCAGTTTTTGGAATGGTGTCACTTTTGGGTGTTTTCCGTCATGTACACCCCTCAAAGGGACTTCAAATGTGATGTGGTCACTAAAAAAAATGGTTTTGTAAATTTTGCTGGAAAAATGAGAAATTGCTGATGAACTTTGAACCCTTATAACGGCCTACCAATTTTTTCTTTTTCTTCCAAAATTGTGCTCATGTGAAGTAGACATGTGGGTAATGTTATTTATTAACTATTTTGTGGCACATAACTCTCTGGTTTAGCAGAATAAAAATTAAAAATTTGAAAATTGCTAAATTTTCAAAATTTTTGCCAAATTTTTGATTTTTTCACAAATAAACGCTAAAATTATCGACCTAAATTTAATACTAACATGAAGCCCAATATGTCACGAAAAAACAGTCTCATGATCGCTAGGATCCGTTGAAGCGTTCCAGAGATATTACCTCATAAAGGGAGAGTGGTCAGAATTACAAAAAATGGTCTGGTCATTAAGCTGCAAAGTGACTCGGTCCTTAAGGGGTTAAATACACCACATTGCTTGTGGTGCAGCTGAAGTTACCTGGGATCTTGTAGTCCTGATCTGTCCCAGGAATCCTCATCTTGTCTGTTGTCATTATAGATGGACAGGTTTTGCACCTGTTCTGGTTGCAGGGAAAGGTTCCTGTTGTTGTTGGAAATGACAGGGCGCTTCTCACAATGATGTTTTTTAGATTCGGAGGTTGTCTAAAACACAAGAGTGGGGGATCTGGAAATATTGATTTTAGTCGGGCATTTTTTTGTAGGAGTGGTTGCAGTTTCCATGCAGCTCCTCTTAGCACCTCCAGACTTGGATTGTAGGTGACTAGTGATGGGCGAATCCTAAATTACTCGGAATCGCTTGACTCTAGCGAGTCCGAGCACAGGACTCGCTCCTCGTTGCGAGTCTAGCGAGTCCAATGTTAATGAATGGGGAAGCGAGTAATAGCGAGTAGTGTGAGATTTACAAATCGCAGATGTGTCTCGGAAGCTTCAGCCTCAAGCAATCCTAGTTGTGTCATTTATTTGCATTGCTAGTTTACTTTGTAAGTAATCGCTGACTCGCACAGATAAGATCCTGTCTTCTCTGTGTTCTGGCTGCCCCAGCTCCAGGGTCCTAGAGCCTGCCTGCTGCCTGATGTAGCAGTGCTGAGGTTGTTCTCAGTCTGCTCATTCCCTGTGTACAGACATGAATGTCTGTGCACAGAGATGATGTAGCAGAGCTGAGATTGTTCTCAGTCTGCTTATTCCCTGTGCATAGACATCTATATTTATGCACAGGGGATGTAGCAGAGAGGACATCGCGTTTTGGACTGCGTCGGACGGAAGAGGATTTTTTTAATTAAAGATGGAGTCCCTAATGGCTTTTTTTTTTATTTCTAATAAAAAATTTTCCTTGTGTTGTGTTTTTTTTAAAACAATTTAATAGAAATTCATGGCGGTCATGTCTAATATTGGCGTGACCGCCATAAATTTCGGGCTTAGGGCCAGCTGATAATACAAAGCTGGCCCTAACCTCTTTATTACCCAGCGTGCCATCGCTACCAGGGCCGCTGGAAGAGCGGGGTTCAGCGCCAGAGGATGGCGCTTCAATGAACGCGCCATCTTCTGGGGCGGCTGCGGGCTGCAATTTGCAGCGGGGGGTGCCCAGAAAGCTTGGGCATCCCTGCGCTGCAGATTCCAGCCCCCAGCTGCTTAGCTGTACCTGGCTAGACATAGAAATTGCCCGGAGCCCCACGCATTTTTTTTTAATTATTTCATGAAATTCTGAGATTCTGACTCTGAGACTCTGACTCTGAGACTCTGACTCTGAAATTCATGAAATAATTTAAAAAAAATGCGTGGGGCTCTGCGCAATTTCTATGTCTAGCCAGGTACAGCTAAGCAGCTGGGGGCTGGAATCCGCAGCGCAGGGATGCCCAAGCTTTCTGGGCACCCCCCGCTGCAAATTGCAGCCCGCAGCCGCCCCAGAAGATGGCGCGTTCATTGAAGCGCCATCCTCTGGCGCTGAACCCCGCTCTTCCAGCGGCCCTGGTAGCGGTGGCACGCTGGGTAATAAAGAGGTTAGGGCCAGCTTTGTATTATCAGCTGGCCCTAAGCCCGAAATTTATGGCGGTCACGCCAATATTAGACATGACCGCCATGAATTTCTATTAAATTGTTTTAAAAAAAACACAACACAAGGAAAAATTTTTATTAGAAATTAAAAAAAAAGCCATTAGGGACTCCATCTTTAATTAAAAAAATCCTCTTCCGTCCGACGCAGTCCAAAACGCGATGTCCTCTCTGCTACATCCCCTGTGCATCAATATAGATGTCTATGCACAGGGAATGAGCAGACTGAGAACAATCTCAGCTCTGCTACATCATCTCTGTGCACAGACATTCATGTCTGTACACAGGGAATGAGCAGACTGAGAACAATCTCAGCTCTGC
>JARQOC010000001.1:592955440-592992957 GCA_033576535.1 Allobates femoralis | reverse complement strand
CTTGTTTTTTCTGAAACCTCACACTACTCCTCTGCACTACAACCATCATCATCTACCCTCATCTCTCAAGGGCCTGCCCCGTGATGAAGGGGGGTATTCCATCTTACTGCAAAAACACCTATCCCTTGAGAACTCTACCTAGTGGCTGGAAAACCTTCATCTGGCGTCATAAACATTCTTTCTTTTCCTATTTTTACTTCCTTTTTTCTCTTTCTTCATTGTCCACCAGAGCTACAGCACTGCGTTCAGCTACCCAGAATCTGACTGACCTACCAAGCTGCGAGTACGCCAGCACTTAGCGCGCGACAATTATCTAGGTACTAAATCTCCTGCTGAAAAATGTGATATTTCCGAAATTTTATTTTCTGTCCATGTTTCTGAAGCAACTCCAGCACCTGACCCGGTCTCATAAGATGTTTGTTTAAGGCTAGGGTCACAGTTGCATTTTTCACAAGCGTTTTTGGAGACCTGCATTTTCAAAAACGCATGTAAAAACGCACCCATAGGCCCCCATGTTAAAAAAACGCATGCCCTAATAGGAAAAACGCATGTGTGACAGTACCATGCGTTTTTGGTGCATTTCCAAAAACGCATGCTTTTTTCATAGGAGCCCATGTTAAAAAAATGCATGCGTTTTCTACAAAAACGCATGCGTTTTTCAAAACGCACCAAAAAATAGTACATGCACTATTTTTTGGTGCGGATTTAAAAACGCAGCCAAAAACGCAGGCAGCCATCACACACCTTAAAAAACGCATGCAGAAATGGAAAAATGCATGCAAAAATGCAAAAACGCATGAGTCACTAAAAAAACTCATGCCAACTGTGACCCCAGCCTAACATAGTGGAATGTCCTGAGAGTTAGTCAGATGGAACAGCATCTGATTGAACTGGAAGAGTCCCATGGAAAGATAAAAGTCATTTTCGGCTGATCATCCTCAGCCATGGGACCTGCCAGTATCTGCTGGCCAGATTGAGGGAAGAACAGTATTTAGCTTTGTCCAAGGCTGATGGGAACCCTTCTATCCTTAGAAGTGGGTATGTGGCTCAAACTCAATAGGCGCTTACCATTGGTGATCTACACATAATCTCAGGGTTCTATCCTTGCTCCTGATGGACACAATAGGTGCAGCCCAGGGGCTGACTCTCCATTATCACCCCATTTTGTAGCATGTGTGTCAGGAGTTCTTTCACTACCTACGGGTCCGTAGAAGCGAGACATCCCGCAAAGTGGTCACCGTCGGTCCTAGCACCTCCCTCCCTGTATCATGCACCTGCTGCTGTAATTTTTGCATTAAATTGACCAGCTGCAAAATTGGAATGCTGAGTGCCTCCATCTTTCTTTTTGAAAGTCATCATCTTGTTGAGTGAACACCTCCTGATATTGTTTTAATAATTCTTCCTCTTGTCCCACTTGCCTTGAAGAGAAGTCTGTCAGATTTGCTTCCATTTGTTCCAGCAGATCGCTACCATCTCTTGCTTCAACCTCCTTGTTCTTCTTCCTTTTCACAGGAGTCTGCTTTATGGCATCAGACCGTGTGAGGTTTTTCGGCATCACGTAAACTTGAATTACTTCCTTTTTGGGAATTAACTGTAGAATCGTCCGCCTCAAGTTCACTAGCACTCAAGTTCACTAGCACTTGCCTCGATGCACGGTGGCCAGGATATGGGCGACCAACAGTCCTGATATCTTTTCTCCCCGCTCTTGGGGTTTAACCTGCACTTCCACACCTTCCAATGGCAACCAGACCCAAACTCACATGGTGATCACTGTGTGTCTCTGTGGTAGAGTTAATGCAGTGTAGAGAGGCACCACTATTTTTCTTAAACATTGGAATGCCGCAGACTGCTCCTAGATCTTGCTGTCTTGGATGAACTATTGGAAAGTCCTTGTATGATGTTGGGTGATGTTGTGTCCCACAGGTCCACAGGTCCAGTTGTTTCCTGCCAGAACCCGTTTATTCCTTTAGAATGTTCATCCGCAGAGTCATGATGGGTCCACCCCTTATAGAGCCTCTCACTAGTACAAGTCCCTTCTTTCCAAGACTCTTCTCACATACTTGTATCTGCATCCACACCACTCCTGCCTCAGGAATAGGTAAGTTGTTGGCAGCCAACAGTCTGTGATCAGTGCCTCTCAGGAGCAAGCAACATCTGGAAAATGTCATCAGAAATATTCCTTCTCCCCACCTTCATACACAGGAGTACTCAATAGAAAGTGAGCTGCAACCTACAGTGCTCACTTCCTGTTTAGTACTTCTGTGTCTGAAGGTGGGGAGAAGGAAGCCGCCACTGATTAGTTGTGGGGCTTGCATGCCATAACAATGTAACATGGGCCCTGGAAACGCAAGTTCTGACAGCGCTAGAACCACTCCGCCAACGGATTTGAGTATAGGCTTTATTTTATATTTATGATGGAACATGGGGAATAAGAAGGGGTTGTCCAAGTAGTGGACAACTCCTTCAAGGTTAAATTAGTCTCAGTCTCTCTGTCAGGGAAACGTCAGTGTCACCTCAGCTTTTGTCCCAATTTCACTTGTTTAACTGATTCAGTCTATCAACACACATGCACTAACGGGACTATGGTACAGCTTGCTGAGCCACAAATCCAATGTTAATGGGTAACTTTCCTCAGTGAGTACTGTATGTCAGGACTGGAAGCAACGGTCTAGCTCACTCAGGTCTTCTTCAGAAGTGCAACGGTCGCAAGGGCCAGGGCTACTCGACCATCCGGGATCAGTCAGAGGGATGTCACGGTGGCAGTCCCGGTGGTTGTGGTCCTGACCGAGCATAAAAAGGATTTTTTTACAGGGGAAATAAAGTCTTTCGTGATGCTATCTGTGGTTTCTGATCAGAATGACCTGCTTGTAGTGACCCCGGGGAATTGGTGTTGTTGCAGCTAGGTGTATCACTCCCCATGCACATACGGGACCCCACGGTTTAGCATGCAAGTCAATGAGGATGATGGTGGTATTTATTGGTGCAGGGAGGTGCAGAAGGAGTGGACAGACACAGAGGTTGCAGTTCTTTCCAGTCTCTTTACTGTAGCTTAGTTCAATGCCAACTCAGTCAGGGTACTGTGCTCTCCCAGATTGCAGTTTGGCCAGCCCTCAGATAGTCCAGGACCACTGCACTGAGACACCTTTCATAAGCCTTTCTATGCTGCTCTTGCCTCACTTCGCAACTCTTCTCTCTCCCTTCTCCTTTGCCTTTGTGCTACTAGTCCCAAGGCAGGCGACTGTGGGCCCTGCAGAGCGACGGCCTTGCACGTTCTCTTGATCCTCTATAGCCACTGTGCCTGGGAGAGTCCACGGTAGGTGGCCACTGCACTGGCTGTTCAGTGGCCTTTGGTTTACTGGCTTGATCATAAAGTTTCACACGAGATTGCTGCCGGTCCCCTCATGCAGCTAGTTCCTCTACCATGACCTGGAAATTGGCTGTAGATTTGGGGTTCTCTGAACTTGGGTTTCCTTGGCCAACCTACCCACTGGTCCCATTAGGCCCCAGCTCCCATGATCCCTAGAACTCCATCTTGCTGCTCCTTTTTTTTCTCCTAACAACTTCTCTCTAACGGACCCCTCCCAACCACCTAAACCTACTCCTTCCTCCAGCCAGAAGATGGGATCTGATCTAAAGAGGAGCTTCTTCCGCCCTACATCTCCCTGGTCTGGAGTCAGGATGGGTGTTGGGTGTGTGGTTGGGTGTCTCAGCTTTGTGTCCCATCTTACCTGTGAGCAATAGCACCACACCTGTGAAGCAGCTGCAGTCCCACTGTGGCGACCAAGACCCAGGGGTGCCACAGAAGCAGCAATACTCAGCAGCCGGTGGTATTTGGTGCTTGACCGTCAAAGTCTGGTTTTCAATATTAGGTCTTTGAGTTCCTTCTGGAGTCAGCATTCAGTCTTCATGTTCCTTCTGGAATCAGTATGTGGTCTTTGGATTCCTTCAGGAGTTGGTCTGATTCTGGTCTTCTCAGTGATCTGATCAGTCAAGGTCACTTCTCCAGTAATGGAGACTATAAGTTCACTCCACTGCTCACACGTCTGCTTCGTTCCAGGTCTAGGCACCAACTCCGTTGTCGTGCCGGCCTTTTATAATTAGCAACTGCACCACAGCTGTCACCTGACCCGAATTGTCTTCTAATCTCTTCCCTTGAGGAAATAACTATTTTGCCACCAGTTCCTAGTTGCTCTTCTTTATCAGCAGGTGACAATGTTCTCCCGCAATCACAGCAAGTTCTTTGAGGTATTGGTTAAGTGCATATTTTGTTGCATCCATTTCTTTGCATGATCTGTTGGAAAGTTGAAAATGTACTTAGGACACGACTAATGGGAGGGTGTTGGGAGGGGCTCTGTCCATGCTCAGTGTGAAAATCGGATCTTGTCTGGCCGGATCAGGCCCCATTGCAGCCCATTCTATTTTGGCCACAGTGCACCACTTTTTAACAAGCTGCAAAATTGCAACATTGTGTGGCCAGGGAGGAAGTCAAAAGGACAAGTTTGTAAGGGTCCGACTGAAAACTTATGCAACCGCATGTGCCTGCGTCCCCATTCTAAGTCTATGGAGACAGGCCTGATCAGGTAGCATTGGGTTTTCGTTGGATTAGGACGCTGGAGGAAAAAATCCAAGTGTGAAACCACTCATACCTGGGCAAATGATGACACCATGAGAAGACAAGCCAGCAGAGCTAGCATGATGGGGCAGTGCCCATATAGGAAACCTTGGGTCCCGGCATCATGTCGATGATACACATACCTAACCATTGTATAGACCAATACCCCCTATATGGCAGCCATATTCCCTAATGGCATCGAATGTTTTCAGCAGGATACCTGTGTTGCAGGCAAAATTTGTTCACAAACTGTTTGAGGAACATGACAAATACAACAAGGTGATGACTTGCCTCTAAATTCTCCAGAACTCAATCTGATCCATCATCTATGACATTTGGTGGAAAAACAAATTCGATCCATGGTGACCTACAGGATAAAAGATCTGCTGCAGGATATTCTCAGAGCTCTGGTGGGCTCCATTCCTCATTGGGTGAGAGCAGTTTTCTAGGCACGAAAGAAGATAGATGGCGGCGTTCTAACCACAGTGGTTGCAAGGATTAATCCTTGGTGCCTAGAGACACCTAAAAGGTCACTTTGTTCCACAGTAGAAGACCTGTTCACCAGTTCTACTAAAGACCAGACATTGTTGGAGATTTTGTGTTGACGCCCATAAGCTTCAAGGGTATAGAGGACGATGGAAAGCCAAGGAACTTGTTTTTCCGGATGCCCCATATTATAGATTACCTTGACATTTCGAGCCGTATTTCACTGATAGACCCTTGTTTTCATTAAAAGAGCTAATTATTAAAATACATAAAAAAGGGTTTATTCCTTGTGTCTTGTAATGATCTTGTATTGTCCGGGAGAATAGTCTTTTCTGCCAATGAAGATTTTTTTTGACATTATATCTAGTTTGGTAGCTTTTAATATATCTTAACTCACACAGGCAACAAAAGGCAAATTAACCCTTCTATTGCTAATGACCATATTAAATCAATTATCCATTCACTGGCACTGCTAGATGGCTGCAATTAGCTTTGCAGGTACAGGTTGATTAAGTCGTATTTTCATAGTTGCTTTATCAGAGCTGCTTCTAATAGGGATTGAGTAATTACGGCTAATGTTATTGATAGCTTCTTAATCCATTTGCTAGTTACATTGTGGCTGTATTTAGATAGCAGATGGATTTAACCTACTGGCGGCAAAAATCATTCATGGCCTCTTAGGGGAGACATTATGTTGCACAATACAGGGGTATTATTTATAGAAATTCGTATAGTGTAAGAGGAAATTAGCCTTTCCTTGACAAAGTGGAACCTAAAGGCCATTTATTTGATGGTGTTTGTTTCATAATCTCCGTACACCCATTTTATGATATAAGACAAGACAGCTCATGGAATATAGGAAATATACACAATTGGAAAAATAGTGGTCAATCAAATATACAGCATTGCATGAATGATTGCACTGAGTATACAACAGCTGCAGGCTTATGTTATAGTGCTGTGTTGAACACAGGGGCGGACCTACTGCGGTAGAGCTGGTTCAGTGCACCAGGGCCCCGACCAGCTAGGGGGCCCCTCAGGCAACTGTAGGGGAGCCCTTCACCTCCCTGCAGGGGGGCCGCCCGCAGACCGCGATAGTGTGTCAGAGGAGAGGTGAAGTGAGGGCAGCTTCCTGCTTCCCGCAGCTGATCCCGCCCCACCTCTCCTCTCAACTCCCTGGTCTGTAGTGCAGGTAGCAGCCGCCCCTCCCCCTCACTAGCATCCCCCAGATCCCCCCGCTCCTCACTAAAAACCCCCCCCCAAGCTCCTCACTTGGGACAGCCCGGCTCCTCACCGGCATACCACCCCCCGCTCTGCACTCCAAACCCACTCCTCACTGGCGGCACCCCCCCCCCTGCTCCTCACCTGGGACAGCACCTGCAGCGCCGGTGCCCACCAGGTTCTATTTCCGCCACTGGTTGAACATATAGCAAAAATGGCGCTGTGTACTATGTGGAAGTTGGTCTACGCTGTACAGAAGGACCTCTCTGGATTGTTTTGTGTCTCTTCTTTCCTGATATCCTCCAGGTTAATGAGGTTGATATTAGTTGCTATTTTGTAAAACCCAATTTCTGAGCCATGACCCTGCTGAAAGCAGAAATCTACAACAGTCATATAGGTAAATGTACAACAGTAGAAGGTTTTATGGCTAGTATGAGCCCGGGTTGGCCCTCTTCCCTTACTAATGGTTGTCAAGAAGCTGTTCGAGCACTTTGCTTTTATAGAAATTCTATTGTGAGCAACAGATTCTTGGTTGAATCTCTCAAAATTCAAGTTGGGCAAATACACTGATTTTAGGTGAAGAATTCAATGTGCATCAGATCTGGATTGCGATAAAAATAATTGTTATTCTCACTTTTCCCAAGCACTATAAAAATCAGTGCCATCACCATCTGGACCTCCAATCAGTCGTCCGTCAACTTCTTCACACTGCTTCCGGTCCTTATCTCTACTGGTGCTGCCATTAACTAGCCCCATGTGTTCACATTGGGAGTGATGTGTGGCGCTCTGCTAATACAGGTAACCACAGACTCACCTACAGTATGGATGGGTTTCCACAGCGGCTACACAAACACAGACAACACCTTCCACCCCGCACAGTAGGGGGAGCCCAACCTGCTGCTATTAGGCAGGATCCCCTATAAATACTGGTGCTGGGGGCGGAGTTAGTTGGAGTGTGCAGATGCTACAAGAGCTGTGAAGATGTACTGGTGTTCGGTGCTGCATTAGGCCCGAGCCAGTTACATGGAACAGCCTCCGAGTAGTCCTGCAAGGCCCAAGAGTGGGGTCGGAAGGCGAGGAGAACAGAAAGAACAAAGTGGGAACCGAGGAACCAGTGTTAGGTTTGCCCAAATCACACACTGGACACGGAGTCCAAGTCTACTGGAGAGCACCCGGCCCAGTAGAGAATAACAGTATACCGTGGAGACTTCAGTCTCCCGGGCATCTGTGCAGTCACACACAGAGAGCCAGGCACCGCAAAGGAAGGAGTAGCGGTAGTCCACCGAGGGTTACTCGAAGACAGCACAGGTGGAGAGGAAGGGAGTAGAGGAGGCCAGCCAAGGTTTACACACGGCAGGGTCTTCACACACACGGGGAAAGAGACAAGTAGGCCTTATACCCACTCTCTGTGAAGATCCAAAAGTGCATCCTGAACACCCAGCAGTGCTCTGAACGTTTACCTGCAACAACACCAGTAAAAGATAAAGGACAACCAGCAGTGTGTGTGTCAGTTTCTTATCCGCGCCCCTGCCATCCACAGAGACTGTCATGTTATCCAGCAGCCCGGCCAAACTCCTGCTGCATCCCTCATTTTCATCGCCAAACACCCCAGGGATCCAGCTCCGCCTGTGGGGAGCTTCAACACTTAACTGCTCGTCCATCGTCCCCGGAGGCCCTTCGCAGCGCTGGTGCAGTCACCAGATACCACGGTAATCTCTATAAAGTTTTATCTTCAACCCACCACCAACTACCCCTTTTTTTAAGTAAGACCCCAGCGCCACGGGTCTGGGCAGGCCACCAGTGACATCCCTACCAAAGCAGAGGGCCCAGATACCCGAGTCCCCATACCTGGGTGAGTCATATACTTTCTGGCATCACGAACAGGATTCGTGCCTGGTGTTACCAGGTATTGTGTGCCGTGTTTAAGACTGTAAATTTGTGACTGTTAAACGGAGCCACCATTACTGCGCCACGGAGCGGGAAGGAAGGGGGCGTAACGGCTTGCAGAGCGCAAAAAACAAACCCCGCCCCTCGCTCTGCCGACTACTTCCAAAGCACAGCAGCCAAATCTGGAAACTCTCGAACTGTTTAACTGTTTAAATACTGGCCGTGATTCACTAGGGGGGGGGGCGCGAAAATGTCCGCTACGTCCAGCGACTATGAAAATACCTTCGCAGACCCCGTGAATCACCCCCAACTGACCATGACTGCTGTGGCACCCCTGCGAGGGTTTGCCATAGGACCCACCAGTGCAGGAAGGGATGTACACTTTGGCACACACAGCACACAACACCTTCAACCCCAGACCTGGAGGGGGAGCCCCACTGGCTGTCCTTAAGCTAGATCCCCTATAAAGATGCAGGCCTGATGAGAGGAGTCAGTTAGTTCCAGCTAGACAGTACAGAAGGAGTACTGGAAGGAGCTGGTTGCTGGGACCAAGCCAGGAAGACAGAAGAAGGGAACAGATCTGAGATCCCTTTAGCTCACCCGGACACCGGAGTCCGAAGCTGCTATTAATCTAGTGGTAGCAGAGAAAGCCCGGACAGACCAGAAGAATCTAGTCCCTCTGAAGTAAAGAAAGCAAGACACCAAACCTGACCAAGCATAGGACCAGGGGCCCAAGAGGAGAATAGGGATCCCCACAGCAAGGTCCTCATTGTCAGTTGTGGAGTAGCATCCTGAGAGGGAGAAGGAGAAAGAGTGGCAGGTTCAGCTCCAGGCAGAACTTACCCCAATTACTGCACACACTAACAGAGGAGGCCTCACAACTCTCCAAGATAGACGTCCCAAACTGCACCGATAACTTGGTTACCCTCCTGGACCGTGCCTGTTACCGAACTTCAGTAAAAAGGTACCGAAACAGAGACTTTTGTGTGTGTGTGCCTGCTTCACCACCGCCGCCTGCAGCGTTCACAACAGAACCGCTACTACTACTCTCCTCATCCAACCCGCTGCCCTGAGGTAAAGCTCCACCTGTGGGGAGCTGTACTACTAAAGCTGCATTCCCATCACCTCAGTGCCGGCCGCAGCGCTGGTAACCCTATTACTAGGTACCACAGGTGGCACTACATTACAATTCCCCCATTATCATCACCCCCATCCTGCCACTGAGGGTCCAGGGCACGGAACCAGGAACTGACCAGCTGTGATCCCCACCGAAGTTAACCCCTGTCCCGGTATCCGAGTTCCCCCTTACCCTGTCAACCGAGTCAGTTCTGGCGTCATGAACAGGATCCCGTGCCCAGTAAAACCGGGTACTGTGTGCTTAAACTAGACTTTATTGACTGTTTTGTAAACTTTAAATTTGGGTCGCCATTATTGCGCCACAGAGTGGGAAGAGCGTCGTGGCTGTGCGGCTGAAAGGCGCGAAGATAGTCCCCGCCCCAAGTTCTAAGGAGAACCGCCGAATGCAACGGCCAGATTCGGAAATACCCAAGGTGCTCCACTCCCCCTGTAGAGTCGGGGACTACCAAAAAAGTTTACCTCACCGGCTGGCAGCGGTTAATTAGGGGTGCACCACAATGAGCGAAGCGGACGATCCACAGGTCCTGACAGAGGGAATGTCCAGAACACAGCACCTGGAGCAGAGGTCCCGATAATGCCATTAGCCTTGCCATACATGCCAGGTGCAAAATGGTTGTCAACCTACGAGGGTAGGCCAAGTACCTTAGCAGCCTTCAAACAAAAGATGTGTGCAGTGATGGACATGTATGCAATGACAGAAAAGCAGCGAGCTGCCATTGTGCTGGGACAATTACAGGCGCAGCAGAGCTAGAGGTTGAGTCTTGGAGTGATGATGACAGAGACCCTGTAGCAAAAGTATTTAACAAGCTCAAGCTGTTTTTGAAAAACGCACACAGTCTGAACTAAGGATGATATTCAACCAATGCAAACAAAGACCGCAAGATATCATCAGAGACTTTGCCCTACGTTTACAAGGGGCACTCCGGTCCTTTAAACAGGTAGACCTGGCAAGTGTGCTAGAGGAAGATAAAATGCTTGCAGAACAGTTTATGAATGGATTGAGGTCGGACTTCCTCCGCCACCAGGTACACATGTGGGTCTTAGATCATCCTGATGGGAACTTTAATGCTTTAAAAGACCGTGCTATAACCGTGCTACGAGACCCATTGCTTGCAGAGCCTGCAACCTCATCCTGGTAGTCTCCCATAGACTTTGAACCTACTCCAAAAGCACCTGCAAAGGCGGTTGGGCAAGCAGTAGCACCCGACCCTGCTGATGACCTACTTAACCAGGTGCTGCGGCTAACCAAAAATATGGATTATGTGTTAAAACTCTTGCCCAGGGACAATCCAGGACCCGTCTGCCTTTGCTGCAACAAAGCAGGCCACTTCGCAAGTGGATGTCCTGTAAACCCGAGATACCTGGGTCCGAGGGCCAATCCCCAGGAGTAAGACGACAGGGCCCATATGACTGGCGTGCGTGGGAGGCTGTCCATACCTCAACATTACGCTAGATGGAATCCCCACATTGGCCTTACTGGACACCGGGTCACAGGTTACCTCCATCCCACATATCCTTTACAAACAATTTTGGTCTGATTCTGATCTTAGACCCCCCGACTCTAACTTTGTCATTCTTGCAGCTAATGGGCAACCACTGAATCAGGTGGTGTTTAGAGAAGTGACAATAGAGCTCGGGAGGGTGGAGTTAAAAGCCCAAGGGTTATGTGTGGTAGAAGATGACCCTAATGAAAATTACCCGTACATGGTAATTGGTACAAATGTGACTGAAAACTGCCTTGGAGAAGTGTTGTTTTTACTCCAACAGATTGCTGTGACTGCTGGTAATGGGCGAAAGCGAGTCCTCCATAGAGAAATCCGAGCCCTCATCCACAAGCAACAGGTAAATCTGTCTGGGGGAGAGATTGGCAGTGTACGGGTAACAGACCCGTTTCCTATTGTGTTACCACCGAAAAGTGAAATTATGATATGGTGTAGAGCAGCTATAGGTCTCAGAGGAAAGGAAAACCAGGCAGTTGTAGAGCCGGTATATTCAGAGCATAGACCTACACTACTGACAGCCAGAGGGGTGGTGGATGTACGCAAGGGAAGAGTACGAATCCATATATTAAATTGTGGGGAAGAAGAAGCAAAACTACCCCAGTATGCTACTGTAGCAAAGCTGTACACTGTCTGTGACAACAACATACAGACAGTAGAGCTCTTTCCCCCGTCAAACCAGGCGGAGGATAACAACTCTAAAGGAGAGCTAGAGGAGTGGTGTCAGCAGTTGCACAAAGGAACCAATGCCACCCTTCCCCACCAGAAGCACAGAGTCTACTGGTTAGCACAAGAGTTCGAACATGTATTCAGTAAGCATCCATTAGATTTTGGGAGAATTAAAGGGGTACACCATCACATACCCACAGGAGATCATCCCCCAATTAAAGTGAGACACAGACTAGTGATGGGCGAATCCTAAATTACTCGGAATCGCTTGACTCTAGCGAGTCCGAGATCGGGACTCGATACTTGTTGCGAGTCTAGCGAGTCCAATGTTAATGAATGGGGAAGCGAGTAATAGCGAGTAGTGTGCGATTTACAAATCACAGATGTGTCTCGGAAGCTTCAGCCTGAAGCAATCCTAGTTTTGCCATTGATTTGCATTGGACTCGTTTACTTTGCAAGTAATCGCTGGGAAACTCGCACAGATAAGAGTCCTGTCTGCTCTGTGTGCTGGCTGCCAGCTCCAGGGTCCTAGAGCCCGCCTGCTCACAGAGATGATGTAGCAGTGCTGAGATTGTTCTCAGTCTGCTCATTCCCTGTGCATAGACATCTATATCTATGAACAGGGGATGTAGCAGAGAGGACATCGCGTTTTGGACTGCGTCGGACGGAAGAGGATTTTTTTAATTAAAGATGGAGTCCCTAATGGCTTTTTTTTTTTTATTTCTAATAAAAATTTTCTCTGTGTGGTGTTTTTTTTAAAACAATTTAATAGAAATTCATGGCGGTCATGTCTAATATTGGCGTGACCACCATAAATTTCGGGCTTAGGGCCAGCTGATAATACAAAGCTGGCCCTAACCTCTTTATTACCCAGCGTGCCACCGCCACCAGGGCCGCTGGAAGAGCGGGGTTCAGCGCCAGAGGATGGCGCTTCAATGAACGCGCCATCTTCTGGGGCGGCTGCGGGCTGCAATTTGCAGCGGGGGGTGCCCAGAAAGCTTGGGCATCCCTGCGCTGCGGATTCCAGCCCCCAGCTGCTTAGCTGTACCTGGCTAGACATAGAAATTGCGCGGAGCCCCATGCATTTTTTTTTTTATTTCATGAAATTCATGAAATAATAAAAAAAAAGGCTCCCCTATATTCTTGTGTCTGGCCAGGTACAAATAGGCACCTGGGGGTTGGGGACAGCCCGTCGCTGCCTGCTGGATCCGGCTGGTTCCAGAAATACGGCGAAGCCCATGTAATTTTTTTTCTGAAAAATCAATAAAAGAATACTAAAAAAGGGACTGCATCTTTATTAACCCCTCGCCCATGTAGCACTGCTACATCATCTCTGTGAGCAGGCGGGCTCTAGGACCCTGGAGCTGGCAGCCTGCACAGAGAAGACAGCTGGACTCGGCTCGCAATGTAACAGCAGTTACTTTGCGAGTTTCCCTGCTATCACTGGCACAGTAGCCGAGTCTAATGCAAGACAATGGTAATCCTAGTTTTGTCAGCGTTTGCCATTGATTTGCATTGGACTCGTGCGAGTAAACGCTGGGAAACTCACAGAGTACCGAGTCCTGCGAGTCCCTTACTACTCGCCGAGTAATGAGTCCTAGCGAGTAGATTCGCCCATCCCTAACACAGACCCATTCCACCAAACCACTACCAGTGTGCCAAAGAGACGCTGCAGGACATGAAGGAAGCCGGGGTTATAAGAGATAGCTGTAGTCCCTGGGCAGCTCCCTTAGTCCTAGTCAGAAAGAAGGACGGCACTGTGAGGATGTGTGTGGATTACAGGGAAATCAATAAGATCACTCAGATGATGCTTACCCGTTACCCTGTATAGAGGAGTCTCTTGCTGCATTAAAGGCTGCTAATTATTTCTCTACCTTAGATCTCGCTAGCGGATATTGGCAGGTCTCCACTTCAGAAGAAGACCGGGAGAAGACAGCATTCACAACACCAATGGGCCTATGCGAATTCAACAGCATGCCATTCGGGTTATGCAATGCACCAGGAACATTCCAAAGACTCATGGAATGTTGCCTGGGACACCGAGACTTCGAGACGGTGCTCTTATACCTGGAAGACGTCATTGTGTATTCCAAAACCTATGAAGAACATCTGGAACACCTGGCGGAGGTATTTATAGCTCTAACAAAGTACGGAAGGAATCTCAAGCCATCTAAATGTCACCTGCTGAAACCAAAATTTCAATATCTCGGGCTTGTGGTCAGCGCAGATGGAGTAGCACTAGTCCCGGAAAAAGTGACAGCTATCCAGGACTGGCAGAGGCCAATAACCGTCAGAGAGGTACGTCAATTCTTAGGTTTGGTTGGGTATTACAGAAGATTCATTAAGGGCTACAAAAAGATGGCAGTGCCCCTTTAAGATCTTCTGGTAGGCCAAACTAAGAAGAGAAGGTCTTCAGAACCACCACTGGAATGGGGGAAAGGAACAAGAAGACTCCTTCCAGCAGATGAAGCGGGCTCTGACCGGTGAGGAAATCCTGGCTTACACCGATTATAACCTACCAGTCGTCCTCTACACTGAAGCAAGCAATGTAGGCCTTGGAGCAGTACTATCCCAGATGCAAGATGGCAAGCAGACCCACTGAGAGGAACCCGGGAAACTACAGTTCCTTTAAGTTGCAGTTCCTGGCCTTGGTCTGGGCTATAACAGAGCGGTTCAAGCATTACCTGGCAGCTTCAAAATGTACCGTCTTCACAAACAACAATCCGTTAACACACTTGGATACAGCAAAGCTTGGTGCATTGGAGCAACGCTGGATGGCCCAACTATCGAGCTATGACTTTACTATCAAGTACCGGGCAGGCCGTAACAATGCAAATGCTAATGCCCTCTCCAGAAACCCTCAAGAACATTTGCAAGGACTTGAAGAAGAGGCGGATGAATTGGAGGAAGTGGAACTCCCAGCTTTCCATAAAAGTAGAAAATGGAAAATGACAGAAACCAATATCTACCAGAACCGTCAGAATGTTGCACTAAACCCGTTGCCTCACTATGGATGGGAAGAGACACAAGACAGTGATTCGGCAGTGAGCCTAGTGAAGAGGCTGGTAACCCAACCGGATTTCCAACTTGAAAAGAATGCTCCACCAGAGGCCCAATACCTGTGGAAAGAAGCAGGTTATTCATCTATCAAGGTCAATTGTGCAGACGGTATATCAATCCAAGAACACATGAAATGGTATGATAAATTGTGGTTCCAGGCGAGACGTCCAAATGGTGTTAGAAGCGTACCATAATGGAGCATGACAATTTGGATGGAGAAAACTGGAAATATTTTTACGTGAGAGATTCTACTGGATCGGCATGAGGATAGAGAAATAGTGTAAAAATTGTGGACCATGCTCATTAAGAAGAAAAGACTGTAACAGCCAGAAATCACCACTACAACCTATCATTACTAAACAGCCATTAGAACTGGTAATCTTAGATCACGTCAAACTCACACCCAGCAGATCAGGCTATATCTATGCTCTTACCATGGTGAACCACTACTCCAGATTCCTTGTGGTTGCTCCTGTGAAAGACTTAACAGCTCAGACAGCCACAAGAACCTTTCAAGCTTATTTCTGCAGACCACACGGTTATCCAGAACAGGTATTCCTGCCTTTGAAGCGGAAGTATTTCAAGAGTTCTGTAACTTGAACGGATGCAAGAAAATTCGTACCACGCCTTAGTTACCAACCCCAAACTAACGGAATGTGCCAAAAGATGAATCACGTGGTAATATAATTGTTGCAAACTCTGCCCTTAGAAGAGCGAAACAGATGGCCAGAGGAGTTACCAGACCTTGTTGAAATCTACAACAACATCCCAGTAACTCAACGAATTGTACCCCTGCATACCTCATGAGAGCAAGACCAGGAAAGTTGCCTATAGACTTTGAAATGGGCATTGTAGTTCCTGAAGAAGACACCTCAGATGCAGATTGGGATACCAGAAGAACAGAGCAGTACAAGAAAATACAGGAATGTGTTGAGAGAAGTCTTGAAAAATCCAGAGAAAGACAAGAAGCCAACTTTAACAAAAGTGCACAAGGAACACTCTTAACACCAGGTGAATTGATTTTGAAAAGAAAAAGGAGACTCCACAAATTAGATGAGCAATGGAAAGCAGAACCATACACTGTATTACCATCAAACTTTGACAACCAGAATACCTGTATAATCAGCAAAGACAATGGAGAAACAACAGCAACAGTGTCCAGAGATCATTTAAAGAAGTGCTCTCAACCACCACAACTAAAGGAGTATGCCCCTTGTACAGAACCCGAAGAAGAGGAGCTAAAGACAGTAAAGACGCTCATAGGAGAACTACCTGCAGATTGGCCCCAAATAGAAAGTGCATACCTAATACCTTCCCACAACCAGTAGAAGAACCCGCCCAAGTACCAGAAGTACAGCCTGTTGTAGCGGAACAAGAGAATCCTACAATCGGTGTACCTGCCATTCCTACTGTGAGATCAGGTGGTCGCAGACTGTTACCTAGTTCACCAGTAAAACATAGACCCACTCATGCTAGTCATACACCAGAAGTACGTAGATCAACCCGTGTAAATTTTGGACACCCACCACTCAGATACTGAAAATAAGCTATAAAATGTGGGAAATGTAAATATCTTTAAAATGTAAATATGTATCTAATGTTAGTGTACAGAAGGATGAATTGTAGGCTAAAACAGCTAATTTCAGGTACACAAAATCAGGAAGAGGGGTGAGTGGAGTTGGCGTAAGGAGCTGTCTAGGGAGAGCAAAATCTTAGCCAATAGGTGACCCCAGGGCCAGGAGGCCTACAGCGCTTATGACCCATAGAGGCCCCTGCAGTATCTAGGACTCCTACGCCGAGGCACCCGTAGTAAGTGTTTGCTGTGTAACTTTGAACTTTTAAGCCTACAGAGACTTTACCTGTTTGGACTTTTTGAATTCTCTATTTATAATTTCAAAAATGGACCATAGCCACAGAACTGGTGGTGGCAAAAATACTTTAGGCAGCCTGCAGCGGATGGACTAGCGCTGTATGGACTGGTTACCTGTTTTTCCCATTTTTCCCTGTTTTCTGTAAATTTTATTTTTGAGACTACAAATTTCAAATGTAAATAGTAATTGTGGAGCCCACTGGGGTGGGGTACTCAGTACCGGACCGGGGTATATGCTGGGGATGTCACAGCAGTCTTGGTCCGGACCGTGTCCCGATCCCACAAGTAATGGGGGGATATTTACAGGGGAGTTTGTCGTGACGCCACCCACGGGTTGTGGTCAGGGTGACCACCGCTGCTGCAGAACCTCCGGGGATGATGTTTAGCAGCCGATGATGTAACAGCTCTCCGCAGGTAGAACTTGGTTCCCTGGGGCAGTAATAGTAAAAGTCTATAGATGGTGCTATGGATATTGCAGGATAGGGTAGTGGTGAAGATGATGAAAGTTTGTGAGGGAACGCAGGGTTTGAGCACAAGGATCACACAGACTCACGGTTTTGAAGTTTTCCAAGTCTTTACTGCAGATGTTCTTTAGCAGAGTACTGTCCAAGGAGTCTGTACCGGGGCCGGGTTGCTCCCACCCTGACCGGGTCCTCAGCTTCCTACTCTTGCACCTTGTGTGTGGCCCTACTGCTGCTTTAGCTAAGCTGCTGGCCCTGTTTCTCCTCACAGGTACCCCCTTTGCTAGGCAACTTGAGTCTTTCCGCCGTGTTGCTTCGCTGAGGTACGGTGTAGGTATGTAACCTCCACTATCCCGGTGTTTTCTGTGCTGCGTGTTTCAGTCACAGATTCGGATCCGGTATCTGGTCTCTGCGCTCCTCTGGGGTGAGTTATGAGGTAACTCAGTTTCCCAGACGTGTTCTCCTGTTTCTCTTACTTCTTCCCTCAGACCCTGGCTAGGCCTGGAATTGAGTAGCAGACTGTGGAGAAGCCTAATGCAGCCTCTTTACACCACAGTCTTTTCTTCCTCAGTGCTGCACAGCACTGAACTACTCACTTCCTCTCTACACCAGAATATATAGAGGAGCTGCTTTAGCTCACCCTTCTGGCCTAGAGGCGCTAGTGCAGTGTTCAGTGTTGTGTGGGGTGTTAACAAAGGTTGATGTTACTGTGGCACTTAACCCCTGGGGTGCCACAACATCATATCCCCTAAGGTACACCTCCACTAATCAAAGAACGATACAGGCCTATTCCACCCGCACACTATCAAAAAGCCAAGGAGATGTTACAGGACATGAAGGATGCAGGGGTCACAAGAGACAGTTGTAGCCACAGGGCAGCTCCACAGAAAGAAAGATGACAGTATGAGAATGTGTGTAGATTACAGGCAAATAAATTGCATAGCACACAAAGATGCTTACCTTTTACCTTGCATTGAGAAATCACTAGCTGCATTGAAGTCTGGTAATTACTTTTCAACCCTAGATCTAACAAGCGAGTATTGGCAGGTCTCCGTTGCAGAAGAAGACTGTGAGAAGATGGCATTCACCACACCCATGGGCCTATGTGAATTCAACAGCATGCTCTTCGGACTATGTAATGCACCCGGAACCTTCCAGAGGCTGATAGAGTGTTGTCTGGGGCATAAAAACTTTGAAACAGTACTGCTTTACCTAGATGACATTATCGTGTATTCAAAATCCTATGAAGACCACCTAACCCATCTAGCAGAGGTATTTGAAGCCTTGTCCAAATACGGGATGAAGCTAAAACCATCCAAATGCCACCTGCTATAGCCGAAAGTCTAGTACCTGGGACACATAGTCAGTTCCGAAGGAGTGGCCCCAGATCCAAACAAGGTCACTTTCATCGAGGAATGGCCAAAACCTAAGACCTTCAAGGAAGTACGTCAGTTCCTGGGATTAGTGGGATACTACAGGAGATTCATCAAGGAGTACACAAAGAAGGCTGCTCCCCTGCAAAACCTCCTTGTAGGCCAACCCCAGAAAGGCAAGTCCAGAGATCCTCCCTTGGAGTGGGGAAAAGAACAAGAAGAGTCGTTCCAACAGATGAAAGAGGCCCTAACAGGTGAAGAGATCCTGGCTTACCCCGACTACAACCTACCATTCCTGTTATACACCGAAGCCAGTAACGTGGGGTTAGGAGCTGCACTCTCCCAGAAGCAAGAAGGCAAGGAAAGAGTGATTGCCTATGCAAGCAGGAATTTTCGCCCTACGGAAAGGAACCCTGAAAACTACAGCTCGCTTAAGTTGGAGTTCCTGGCTTTGGTCTGGACCATCACCGAAAGATTTAAGCATTACTTGGCATCGAACAAGTTTACTGCCTTTACGAATAATAATAATAATCCCTTAAACCACCTGGAAACTGCAAAATTGGGAGCCTTGGAACAGAGATGGATGGCAAGATTATCCATCAAGTATCGGCTGGGCATAACAACGGTAATGCAGATGCCTTATCCAGGATGCCTCACCTAGCAGATAAGGGAGCAGACGAGGATGAGCGTGAAGAGATAGAGCTACCCGCCTTCCATCAGTTGAGGATATCCCAGTGTCAACAAGCCTATACAGAACTTGTGGTGCCATTTTGCTTCCCATTGCTGTGCCAGTCTCCTGTAAATATATGTTGTCGTCAAATGTAAAGTAATTGTGCGTGAGGATGAACTAGAGAAGAAATCAACAGAGTTCCTCTTGTAGTCACCTATAGGGATGGGCGAATCTACTCGCTAGGACTCGTTACTCGGCGAGTAGTAAGGGACTCGCAGGACTCGGTACTCTGCGAGTTTCCCAGTGATTACTCGCACGAGTCCAAAGCAAATCAATATCAATCCTAGTTTTGTCAGAAACGCTGACATAACTAGGATTGCCATTGTTTGCATTAGACTCGTGCGAGTAATCACTGGCTACTGTGCCAGTGATAGCAGGGAAACTCGCAGATAACTGCTGTTTCTTTGCGAGCCAGTCCAGCTGTCTTCTCTGTGCAGCTCCAGGGTCCTAGAGCCCGCCTGCTGCCTGATGTAGCAGTGCTGAGATTGTTCTTAGTCTGCTCATTCCCTGTGTACAGACATGAATGTCTGTGCACAGAGATGATGTAGCAGTGCTGAGATTGTTCTCAGTCTGCTCATTCCCTGTGTACAGACATGAATGTCTGTGCACAGAGATGATGTAGCAGTGCTGAGATTGTTCTCAGTCTGCTCATTCCCTGTGTACAGACATGAATGTCTGTGCACAGAGATGATGTAGCAGAGCTGAGATTGTTCTCAGTCTGCTCATTCCCTGTGTACAGACATGAATGTCTGTGCACAGAGATGATGTAGCAGAGCTGAGATTGTTCTCAGTCTGCTCATTCCCTGTGCATAGACATCTATATTGATGCACAGGGGATGTAGCAGAGAGGACATCGCGTTTTGGACTGCGTCGGACGGAAGAGGATTTTTTTAATTAAAGATGGAGTCCCTAATGGCTTTTTTTTTAATTTCTAATAAAAATTTTTCCTTGTGTTGTGTTTTTTTTAAAACAATTTAATAGAAATTCATGGCGGTCATGTCTAATATTGGCGTGACCGCCATAAATTTCGGGCTTAGGGCCAGCTGATAATACAAAGCTGGCCCTAACCTCTTTATTACCCAGCGTGCCACCGCTACCAGGGCCGCTGGAAGAGCGGGGTTCAGCGCCAGAGGATGGCGCTTCAATGAACGCGCCATCTTCTGGGGCGGCTGCGGGCTGCAATTTGCAGCGGGGGGTGCCCAGAAAGCTTGGGCATCCCTGCGCTGCGGATTCCAGCCCCCAGCTGCTTAGCTGTACCTGGCTAGACATAGAAATTGCGCAGAGCCCCACGCATTTTTTTTAAATTATTTCATGAATTTCAGAGTCAGAGTCTCAGAGTCAGAGTCTCAGAGTCAGAATCTCAGAATTTCATGAAATAATTAAAAAAAAATGCGTGGGGCTCCGGGCAATTTCTATGTCTAGCCAGGTACAGCTAAGCAGCTGGGGGCTGGAATCTGCAGCGCAGGGATGCCCAAGCTTTCTGGGCACCCCCCGCTGCAAATTGCAGCCCGCAGCCGCCCCAGAAGATGGCGCGTTCATTGAAGCGCCATCCTCTGGCGCTGAACCCCGCTCTTCCAGCGGCCCTGGTAGCGATGGCACGCTGGGTAATAAAGAGGTTAGGGCCAGCTTTGTATTATCAGCTGGCCCTAAGCCCGAAATTTATGGCGGTCACGCCAATATTAGACATGACCGCCATGAATTTCTATTAAATTGTTTTAAAAAAAACACAACACAAGGAAAATTTTTTATTAGAAATAAAAAAAAAAGCCATTAGGGACTCCATCTTTAATTAAAAAAATCCTCTTCCGTCCGACGCAGTCCAAAACGCGATGTCCTCTCTGCTACATCCCCTGTGCATAAATATAGATGTCTATGCACAGGGAATAAGCAGACTGAGAACAATCTCAGCTCTGCTACATCATCTCTGTGCACAGACATTCATGTCTGTACACAGGGAATGAGCAGACTGAGAACAACCTCAGCACTGCTACATCAGGCAGCAGGCAGGCTCTAGGACCCTGGAGCTGGGGCAGCCAGAACACAGAGAAGACAGGATCTTATCTGTGCGAGTCAGCGATTACTTACAAAGTAAACTAGCAATGCAAATAAATGACACAACTAGGATTGCTTGAGGCTGAAGCTTCCGAGACACATCTGCGATTTGTAAATCTCACACTACTCGCTATTACTCGCTTCCCCATTCATTAACATTGGACTCGCTAGACTCGCAACGAGGAGCGAGTCCTGTGCTCGGACTCGCTAGAGTCAAGCGATTCCGAGTAATTTAGGATTCGCCCATCACTAGTCACCTACAATCCAAGTCTGGAGGTGCTAAGAGGAGCTGCATGGAAACTGCAACCACTCCTACAAAAAAATGCCCGACTAAAATCAATATTTCCAGATCCCCCACTCTTGTGTTTTAGACAACCTCCGAATCTAAAAAACATCATTGTGAGAAGCGCCCTGTCATTTCCAACAACAACAGGAACCTTTCCCTGCAACCAGAACAGGTGCAAAACCTGTCCATCTATAATGACAACAGACAAGATGAGGATTCCTGGGACAGATCAGGACTACAAGATCCCAGGTAACTTCAGCTGCACCACAAGCAATGTGGTGTATTTAACCCCTTAAGGACCGAGTCACTTTGCAGCTTAATGACCAGACCATTTTTTGTAATTCTGACCACTCTCCCTTTATGAGGTAATATCTCTGGAACGCTTCAACGGATCCTAGCGATCATGAGACTGTTTTTTCGTGACATATTGGGCTTCATGTTAGTATTAAATTTAGGTCGATAATTTTAGCGTTTATTTGTGAAAAAATCAAAAATTTGGCAAAAATTTTGAAAATTTAGCAATTTTCAAATTTTTAATTTTTATTCTGCTAAACCAGAGAGTTATGTGCCACAAAATAGTTAATAAATAACATTACCCACATGTCTACTTCACATGAGCACAATTTTGGAAGAAAAAGAAAAAATTGGTAGGCCGTTATAAGGGTTCAAAGTTCATCAGCAATTTCTCATTTTTCCAGCAAAATTTACAAAACCATTTTTTTAGTGACCACATCACATTTGAAGTCCCTTTGAGGGGTGTACATGACGGAAAACACCCAAAAGTGACACCATTCCAAAAACTGCACCCCTCAAGCTACTCAAAACTACATTCAAGAAGATTATTAACCCTTCAGGTGCTTCACAGGAACTAAAATAAAGTTGAAGGAAAAAATTGACATTTTCATTTTTGTAACAAAAATGTTTTTTTAGCCTCAATTTTTTCATTTTCACATGGGCAACAGGATAAAATGCATCCTAAAATTTGTTGGGCAATTTCTCCTGAGTACACTGATGCCTCATATGTGGTCATAAACCACTGTTTGGGCGCACGGCAGGGCTTAGAAGGGAAGGAGCGCCATTTGAATTTTAGAGCCAATTTTCCGTTCAAAAAGTGAAATGGCGCCCTGCCGTGCGCCCAAAAAGTGGTTTATGACCACATATAAGGTATCGGTGTGCTCAGGAGTAATTGCCCAACAAATTTTGGGATGTATTTTAGCCCTTTGCCCATGTGAAACTGAAAAAATGTAGGCAAAAAGAAATTTTGGGTGAAAAAAAAGTGCTTTTTCATTTTTATGGATGAATTTGTGAAGCATCTGGGGGTTCAAAGTGCTCACTATGCATCTAGATACGTTCCTTAGGGGGTCTAGTTTCCAAAATTGGGTCACATGTGGAGGAGCTCCAATGTGGAGACACACCGGGACCCTCCAAACGCGACATGGTGTCCGCTAACAATTTGAATGGAAAATTAGCTCAATTTGATAGCGGACACCATGTCGCGTTTGGAGGGTCCCTGTGTGTCTCCACATTGGAGCTCCCCCACAAGTGACCCCATTTTGGAAATTAGACCCCCAAAGGAACATATCTAGATGCATAGTGAGCACTTTGAACCCCCAGATGCTTCAGAAATTCATCTGTAAAAATGAAAAAGCACTTTTTTTTCCACAAATAATTTCTTTTTTCATTATTACTAGGGATGTGCGAATCTACTCGCTAGGACTCATTACTCTGCGAGTAGCAAGGGACTCGCAGGACTCGGTACTCTGCGAGTTTCCCAGCGTTTACTCGCACAGTAACGAGACCAATGCAAATCAATGGCAATCCTAGTTTTGTCAGAGACTGACAAAACTAGGATTGCCATTGACTTGCATTGGACTCGTTACTGTGCAAGTAATCGCAGGGAAACTCGCACAGTAAGGAGTCCAGCTGTCTGCTCTGTGTCTGCTCTCAGCCTGCAGGCTGCCGCAGCTCCAGGGTCCTAGAGCCCGCCTGCTCTCCCTGTGCACAGAGATGATGTAGCAGAGCTGAGATTGTTCTCAGTCTGCTCATTCCCTGTGCATAGACATCTATATCTATGCACAGGGGATGTAGCAGAGAGGACATCGCGTTTTGGACTACGTCGGACGGAAGAGGATTTTTTTAATTAAAGATGGAGTCCCTAATGGCTTTTTTTTTTATTTCTAATAAAATTTTTTCTCTGTGTTGTGTTTTTTTTAACCCTTTATTGGAGATTCTTAGTGGCCGGGTCAAACCTGGCCTGACATTAAGAATCCCGGGCTTAATACCAGCTTGTATAACAAAGGTGGTATTAACCCCTTTATTACCCAGCGTGCCACCGCCACCAGGGCCACTGGAAGAGCGGGGTTCAGCGCCAGAGGATGGCGCTTCAATGAACGCGCCATCTTCTGGGGCGGCTGCGGGCTGCAATTTGCAGCGGGGGGTGCCCAGAAAGCTTGGGCCTCCCTGCTCTGCGGAAAAAAAGGGCTCCCATAAATTCTTGTGTCCGGCCAGGTACAAATAGGCACCTGGGGGTTGGGGGCAGCCCGTCGCTGCCTGCTGGATCCGGCTGGTTCCAGAAATATGGCGAAGCCCACGTCAATTTTTTTTCTGACAAATCCATAAAACAATGTAAATAAAAGGGACTGCATCTTTATTAACCCCTGGACCATGGGCGAGGGGTTAATAAAGATGCAGTCCCTTTTTTAGGATTGTTTTATTGATTTTTTAGAAAAAAAATTACGTGGGCTTCGCCGTATTTCTGGAACCAGCCGGATCCAGCAGGCAGCGACGGGCTGCCCCCAACCCCCAGGTGCCTATTTGTACCTTGCCGGACACAAGAATATAGGCGAGCCCTCTTTTTTTATTATTTCATGAATTTCATGAAATAATAAAAAAAAAATGCGGGGGGCTCCACGCAATTTCTATGTCTAGCCAGGTACAGCTAAGCAGCTGGGGGCTGGAATCTGCAGCGCAGGGAGGCCCAAGCTTTCTGGGCACCCCCCGCTGCAAATTGCAGCCCGCAGCCGCCCCAAAAGATGGAGCGTTCATTGAAGCGCCATTCTCTGGCGCTGAACCCCGCTCTTCCAGCGGCCCTGGTGGCGGTGGCACGCTGGGTAATAAAGGGGTTAATACCAGCTTTGTTATACAAATGTAAGGCCAGGTTTGACCCGGCCACTAAGAATCTCCAGTAAAGGGTTAAAAAAAACACAACACAGAGAAAATTTATTATTAGAAATAAAAAAAAAAGCCATTAGGGACTCCATCTTTAATTAAAAAAATCCTCTTCCGTCCGACGTAGTCCAAAACGCGATGTCCTCTCTGCTATATCCCCTGTGCATAGATATAGATGTCTATGCACAATGAATGAGCAGAGTGAGAACAATCTCAGCTCTGCTACATCAGGCAGCAGGCGGGCTCTAGGACCCTGGAGCTGCGGCAGCCTGCAGGACCCGAGGCCACAGAGCAGACAGCTGGACTCCTTACTGTGCGAGCTTCCCTGCGATTACTTGCACAGTAACGAGTCCAATGCAAGTCAATGGCAATCCTAGTTTTGTCAGAGTCTCTGACAAAACTAGGATTGCCATTGATTTGCATTGGACTCGTTACTGTGCGAGTAAACGCTGGGAAACTTGCAGAGTAACGAGTCCTAGCAAATAGAGCCTGAAGCTTCCGAGACACATCTGCGATTTGTAAATTGCACATTACTTGCTATTACTCGCTTCCCCATTCATTAACATTGGACTCGCAACAAGTAGCGAGTCCCGGGCTCGAACTCGCTAGAGTCAAGCGATTCCGAGTAATTTAGGACTCGCCCATCACTAATTATTACGGATCAATTTGTGAAGCATCTGGGGGTTCAAAGTGCTAACTATGCATCTAGATATAATCCTTTGGGGGTCTAGTTTCCAAAATGGGGTCACTTGTGGGGGAGCTCCAATGTGGAGACACACAGTGACCCTCCCAACGCGACATGGTGTCCGCTAACAATTTGAGCTAATTTTCCATTCAAATTGTTAGGGGACACCATGTCGCGTTTGGAGGGTCCTGTGTGTCTCCACATTGGAGCTCCCCCATAAGTGACCCCATTTTGGAAACTAGACCCCCAAGGAATGTATCTAGATGCATAGTGAGCACTTTGAACCCCCAGGTGCTTCACAAATTGATCCGTAATAATGAAAAAAGAAATTATTTGTGGAAAAAAAAGTGCTTTTTCATTTTTATGGATGAATTTGTGAAGCATCTTGGGGTTCAAAGTGCTCACTATGCATCTAGATACGTTCCTTAGGGGGTCTAGTTTCCAAAATGGGGTCACTTGTGGGGGAGCTCCAATGTGGAGACACACAGGGGCTCACCATACGCAACATGGTGTCCACTAACAATTGGAATTGTTAGCGGACACCTTGTAGGATATAAAGAGCCCCTATGTGCCTAAACATAGGAGTTCCCCTACAAGTGACCACATTTTGGAAACTAGACCACCAAAGGATTATATCTAGATGACTTTGAACCCCCAGGTGCTTCACAAATTGATCCGTAAAAATGAAAAAAGAAACTTATTGTGGAAAAAAAAGTGCTTTTTCATTTTTATGGATGAATTTGTGAAGCATCTGGGGGTTCAAAGTGATCACTATGCATCTAGATACGTTCCTTCGGGGGTTTAGTTTCCAAAATGGGGTCACTTGTGGGGGAGCTCCAATGTTCAGGCACACAGGGAGGGGCTCTCCATACCCGACATGGTTTCTGCTAACAATTGGAGCTAATTTTCTATTGAAATTGTTAGCGGACACCATGTCGCATATGGAGAACCCGTGTGCCACCAGCATAAGGGCAACTGGTAGAGTTGGGGTACAGCACCTGAAAATGTAGCCTCTAATGAATGCGCTATTTTCTTGGGTGGCTGTGGGTTGAAATTTGCAACGCGGGGGACCCACAACATTTGGGTCTCTCCACGCTGAGGATTCCAGTCAGCCAGCTACCAAGTTGTACATGGCTGGCTACAAAAAATACAGCGAAGGCCTTTTTTTTATTTCTAGAACTAATTCTAGAAAAAAAAATGACGTGGAGCTCCGCCATATTTTTGGTCCAGCCAGGTACAACTCGGCAGCTACAGACTGCCAGCAACCCCCAGCTGCCTCGTTGTACCTGGCTGCAACCAAAAATACAGCGAAGCCCATTTTTTTTTATTTCTAGAACTAATTCTAGAAAAAAAAAATGACGTAGGGCTCCGCCATATTTTTGGTCCAGCCAGGTACAACTTGGCAGCTACAGACTACCAGCAACCCCCAGCTGCCTTGTTGTACCTGGCTGCAACCAAAAATCCAGCGAAGCACATCCACGCACGCACTCTGACATCCACACACGCACATCCACACACACATCCACGCACACGCACATCCAAGCACGCACATCCACGCACGCACACATCCATTCATTCACCCATCCATCCACCCATCCAGCCATCCATCCATCCATCCACACATCCATCTATTCATTCATTCATTCATTCATACTTACCCACCGATGAGGAGGAGGAGCCCCTGAGAAGAGGAGGAGCCACACCGGAGACTTCAGAGGACTCGGAGGCCGACGGTGCGGGCGGGTGCACCAGGCGCATGCAGCCCGACGGAATAGGTGAGCAGGGCTGGGGTGAGTAGGAGCAGGGGGGGGCATGAGCAGGGGGGGCACGAGCAGGGGGGAGGGGGCCCTGCAACTTGACCGGCGGGCACATGAGCCCGCCGGCAGAAATACTATTGAAGGAGGAGGGCGGGTGGTTGGCGGGGACCGGGGTAGGGGGTGCCGGCCGGACACAGGGGAACTGGACAGAGGGGGGGCTGGACAGCACACACAGGGGGGGCTGGACACAGGGGGGGCTGGACAGCACACGGGGAGGGGCTGGACGGAGCGGGGAAAAGACACAGGGGACGCTGGAGTATTAGATAATGGCCGGCGGGTGCAGTGCAGCCCGCCGGCAGATAAGTATGATTGGGGAGGGGGGAGAGGTGAAGGGGTTAACAAGGGTCCCCACACCTCTGCCCCTGACCCTCAGCTGTCACTGACAGCTTTTAGCATTGAGCTGTCACTGTTTGTTTAGAAGGAGTGACAGTTCAAAGCCATGTTTAGCCGTCATGATGCGGGAACTGACATCTTTTCATGACGGCTAAACTCGTCATTGGTCGTAATGGGGTTAATTATATGTAGCAAATGCCCAACAGGCAGCATGTACATAGGGGAGACCGGATTACAATTCAGAACAAGAATAATTCTCATCGCCACTCAATAAAAGAAAAGCGTATGGACCTACCTGTAGCAAACCATTTTTGCAGCTCTAAACACAACACTGAATCCGATATGAGGCTGCTCATTTTAAAATGTAACTTCAAATCTCAGAGAGAGAGAAGAATTTGGGAATACAAATTGATAACAACCTTTGAAACATTCAAAACAGGATTACATTTTTCACATGGATTTTAAGGATTTTATGTAACATGAACGGACATTTGGGGATAGCAGATTCATGCATTTTTGTATAAAATGAAAGTACATTTGGAGACAGCCTGCAACACACTGAAATTATGGAACTATGAACTCTTGACACTTCGGTGAACTGTCTCACTTAGAACTCTGCTCTCCACAATTTAAATAAGTATTTTCAGGTCTCCATGGGTTGCTAAACATCTACCTAATACAATTGGCTCTGCTTATCTTAGAAATCTGTTTTCTCTGTCCCTGCTCCTCCACCCCTCCCTAACCCCACTCTGCCACTCTGCTTTGTGTCACCTGTCATATCCACCAGAACATATAACACTCTTTTGCCTTTTTTTTTTTTTTCTCTTCTTTCCTTTTTTTTTTTTTTCTTTCTATTGGTTATGTATATATGTATGTGTCTTCAGAATTTGTGTCATTACCAGCCTGAAGAAGGGACCACAGTGTCCCGAAAGCTTGCTATGTTTACCATCTTTTCAGTTAGCCATTATAAGGTATCAACCACTGAGGACTCTCAGATTGCAATATATTTTTCTATCTACTGAATAACACGGTATAAATATTCTTTACCTTATCAACCATAAGAAATTCAAAGAAATCAGGAAGAAATACCCATTGCCAGAGAATCAGAGGATCCTGCAATCGGTACACCTGCTAGTCCTGTAGTGATACTAAGGTCACGCAGACGTTTACCTGATTTACCCCAGTTACATTCTCCAGACACATCACCTGAGGTAGCCACACCTGTAGTGCATAGATCCAGTCGTAGCACATGTGGGCAACCCCCCTCAAGGTATGGACATTGGGCACGGTAATGTAAAATGGAATCAAAGCAAGTAACCTGTAAATAGTAACTCTTGTAAAATGTAAGCAAATGTAAATAGTAGTGTGCAAAAAGGTGAAGAGTAGACCAAATCAGGTCATACCAGGTACACAACATCCAAAGAGGGGTGAGTGGAGTTGGTGTAAGGAGCTGTCTAGGAGAGCAAAATCTTGGCCAAAAAGGTGATCCCAGGGCCAGGAGGCCTACAGCACTTATGACCAGTAGCAGTCCCTAAAGTACCTAGGACTCCTACACCGAAGCACCCGTAGTAAATGTTGTTGTGTATTCTGAACTTTAAGCCTACAGAGACTTTACCTGTAAGGACTTTGTTGAACTTTTGAAAAACTTTATCCCTCTTTCCCCCGGAGCTTACAGAGACTACTGTAAAGCTCTTCAATTTTACTTTTTCCTTATTCTCCAATTAAAAGTACCATAGCCGCAGGACTGGTTGTGACAAATAACTTCTTTTTCCAGCCTGCAGTGGATGGACTAGCACTGTATGGACTGTAACTGTTTTGCCATTTTTCAGTGTTTTTCGTAAATTTTTAATTTTGAGACTCTGTAAATATGTTACCTGTTGTTGTTATATGAATGTTAATTTAAAATGTTTCAGTCCAGGAGTACTGACCTTACCTAGGGGGGAATGTGGCGCCCTGCTAACAAAGGTAACCACAGACTCACCTACAGCATGGATGGGTTTTCCACAGCGGGTACACAAACACAGACAACACCTTCCACCCTGGCACAGTAGGGGAGCCCAACCTGCTGCTCTTAGGCAGGATCCCCTATAAATACTGGTGCTGGGGGCGGAGTTAGTTGGAGTGTGCAAATGCTACAAGAGCTGTGAAGACTAGGGATGAGCGAGCATGCTCGGCGCTACTTGTTACTCGCACGAGTATCCCGATACTCGGGATGCTCGGCGAGTACCGAGTACCGCCGAGAAGCTCGGACTCGTCACTAATAAATATCGATCTGACACAATCACAGAGAGCAGATTTACTATTAGGTTCCCTCTGGGGGCCACAGCAAGGTGTTATATGCTGTGATGATTTGAAAAAGCCTCCCCGCCTGCCCTTTGACAGAAACACTCGTTTTATAGCCGGAAGTCTGTGGGCGGAGCCTGCCACTAATTGACTTACATTGGGCTCGGTGCTCTGGCCGAGTACACGAGTATCTTGAGATGCTCGGCTAGAGCATCGAGCACCTGAGCATTTTAGTGTTCACTCATCTCTAGTGAAGATGTACTGGTGTTCAGTGCTGCGTTAGGCCCGAGCCAGATACACGGAACAGCCTCCAAGTAGTCCTGCAAGGCCCAAGAGTGGGGTCGGAAGGTGAACAGAACAGAAAGAACAAGGTGGGAACCGAGGAGCCAGTGTTAGGTTCGCCCAAATCACACGCAGGACACCGGAGTCCAAGTCTACTGGAGAGCACCCGGCCCAGTAGAGAATACGGGTATACCGTGGAGACTTCAGTCTCTGGGGTATCTGCGCAGTCACACACAGGGAGCCAGGCACCGCAAAGGAAGGAGTAGTGGTAGTCCATCGAGGGTTATCCATAGACCCCAGGGATCCAGCTCCGCCTGTGTGGAGCTTCACCACCTAGCTGCTCGTCCATCATCCCTGGAGGCACTACGCAGCGCTGGTGCAGTCACCAGATACCACAGGTGGCATTACGATAATCTCTATAAACTTTTATCTTCAACCCAACACCAACTACCCCTTTTTTTAAGTTAGACCCCAGGGCCACGGGTCTGGGCAGGCCACCAGTGACATCCCTACCGACGCAGAGGGCCCAGATACCCGAGTCCCCATAGCCTGGGCGAGTCAGAAGCACCTCATTAACATTATGTGAAGCCCCTCATGATTTGGGGGGAGGGTTAATTTGTGGCAGCAACCATTGGAAGACCCAGAGGAAGGAGAAGGCCAAGCAGGAGCCATTATCATGTGTAGTCTGCTCTGCAGTCTCTTCAAACTGCTCTGCAGTGGTTTTAATGTGTTTATTTCTTTTGGCATCTTAAAGGTTGATATCAGTAACTTTAGCCGTTCATGGTATTATCTGGCTGTGGCTCTCCAGGTAAGCTGCTGCTGTTTGTGTTAGGTGATGCAGTTGTTCACTCCCCCAGCCTTTAAATAATTCCATTATCCATCATTTGGTGTCGTTGAAAGTGTTCTGTATCTAAACTGGCCCTAAGCTGTTTGGACGCTGTGCAGTTTTGTTGAAGCCTTCCATAAGAATATAACTTTGAGAAAGTCATGTTATGGGAGTTGCTGTTTCTAGTCCTGAGGGGATGTGAAGGGGTGTTAGCCAAGGGCTGGTCAGGAGCAGGGCAAATGTGGTGGCTCAGACATCCCCACCTTTAGAGGTAATTCTGGGAACACAATAAGCTAGGGATCCCCAGTCTACAGGGTAAAACTTACTTCCCAGATTGCTTTAGCCTATCATTGCCATCCTGCTACAACCTTGTTTGTCCGCTATTGCCAGCCATTAGAGGACCTGGCGAGGAGCAGCGGCAGTGGGACAAGTATCAGAAGGGCCAAGGAGCAGTAAGTATAATTCTTGATTTTTTTTTTTAATCTCTCTCCGTCTTTCAGAATTCAGCAAAATGTCAGCTGGCAAATCAAATCCCCCCAATTATTTTATTCATTAGAGTCCAAAAAGTTTGGAAATGTCATTGCAAAATCCAGTAGTTTGGAATCGATTTGTTTATTTGTAACAAGTACTGTACATTTCTAGAGCTTGTAAACTTAACGTCTTGGCTTATCCGCATTCCAAGTGAAATTGTGCCCCAGATGTATTTGTAATAAACCACCGATGAATGAAACATTACAATACTGCAGAAATTACTTAATGTCTGACCTGTCCTTTGACTTTTCCTCTCCAATAAAATGGGGTGCTAAATGTGAAACTCAATACAAATCAATGACTAATTAAATTTATGTCTAAATTAATAAATCAGATCTATTCGGCTTCATGTTCTGATGAGTAATTTCTATTATGGTGAATACAGTTATTAGATTCAGAAGTTAATGAACCATATTGTTGAATGAAATTCTTGTGACAATTGGGAATAATGGAATATATTAACCTCTCGTCAGCTCCACGCGACTCCACATTAGATGACAAATTAAGAGATAATAGTGATGAGATCCTCATGATTAATAGTAGTGTGCTGAGATTCTGATCCACCAGATTATCCATTTGTATCCAAACACGCAGAGAAGGCTGTTGGCTCTGATATGAGAATTAAGTAGCAAGGTCTATTCAAGCCATGTAGACAACTACATATCAAAATACATATGTACAATAGAGACAGTATGTTTTATACAATATACGGTAGGTCTCTTGGGCACCAGGGCGAGGGTCAGGGGCGGAACTACACTGGTGCAGCCGGTGCAGCCGCACCAGGGCCCCGACCGGTTAGGGGGCCCCTTCAAGCCTGGAGGGGGCCCCCAGCCGACCCCCACAAGCCGCCATTACCAGGCGGGAGAGCGCGGCTCTCCCAGCCGACCCCCACAAGCCGCCGTCAGTAGGCGGGAGAGCGCGGCATGACCAGGCGGGAGAGCGCGGCTCACCCAGAAGCAGCGGTAAGAGAGCATCAGCACCCCCCCCCCCGTCCACACCTGCACCAGGGCCCCCGGGGGTGACGGTCCGCCCCTGGCGAGGGTACGACTGCCACCTCTACATCCCCAAAGGCTACATCTTTGCTGTTCCCGGCCATCACTAAAGTGCACCTGTCATATCAACTGACTTTTCAGAATAGGCTGTCATGTGTGTGTGACACGCCCGCTCCAGGATCGGGGAAGACTCGGTACCGGGCAGTTACTAGTTGTTCTCACGTCTTCACCTCTCGGTTCTTTTCATGGTGACAGATAGGGGCCAAGACCTGGTCCTGTGACCCTGATGCTGTCATTTTAATAAGGGGGGTGATGTTAGGGAAAGTCTGAGGGGACAGGGGTATCCGTGACGCCACCTGCGGAATGCAGCTAGGGCGGCCTCCGCTGCTGCAGAACCTCTGGGGACAGCTTAGATAGTTCTGCTCCCCGCAGGCGGATCGCAATCCCCAGGGCAGTGGAGTGGTTATCCAGCTCGTACCTCGGCAGTTAGTCAGACGGTCAGCAGTACCTCCGATGTCATAGGCAGCCTCTGCAGACAATAGTCACCGCAATTAAAAGTCTCTCACACCACAGCTGCAGTTCCGTTACTTTTATTCTGGTGTTAAACATGACCACCGGGTATGCTCCCTGCCAGTCTCTGGTACCTTGCTCTTTCTCCAGAGCCGGGTCGGTACAGTTTAGCTACAGTTAGTGCCCATACTCTCCCTTCTACGTGTCACAGTCTCTGGTGGGTCTTTCCTCTCGCATAAATAAGGGTTAACTTTCATCTGAGGTGAGCGGGTCGTCGCTCTGCCCTCCAGGCTCTCAACGCCTTCCACAGCACAGAGCTCAGGTATCGGTAGCTACAGGTGCTTCTGTGTGTCCCGGACACCATTAGGATCCCTCCTGGGCACTGCTCCCTGGTTTGGCCACCTTCCCCAAGATGTGTTAGGTGTTAGGCCACAGTTCCCGTTAGAAGTCTGAGGCCTCCAGTTTCGGCTCGGGCTTGAAGCTTCCGCACCAGCTGCAGGGCTGGTCCCTGTGTCCTCCACCAACCCTCTGTCTCGTCAGATTCAGGAATACGGGTGATCGCTGTCTTCTCTGCACCCCAAGGGTTCTTGTCTGTCTCTACTGGGCTGTTCTCTCCCTCCTGCGGGCAAGGATGGTGGTATAGCTTCAGCCCACAGGAGTCGGCACCACATCACCTCTGCATTCCCGACTACCACTCCTCCGTCAGTTGATGTTACTCCTCCGGTCTCCTACTACTGAACTAACGTGTCTAACACTGTCCCTTCACCTTTTTGTGGCCTGGGTCCTCCCTCAGGGTCCACCCATTGTCCCAGGCCTGTCACTACATGTGTGTGTCCTGTGTTTTGGGCTCAAACATACCATCCTGACACCTGAAGAACAGGGGTACTACACTTCCTAGCCGCAGAAGTGCGGTACGTCAGGTAGTGGTTTACCCGGAGGGACGCCACATGGGCAACTGATGAATAACATAATTTCTGAGCATTTATTGGCTTGTGTCTGGCATTTTTCACCAATTTACTCCTTTGCAGGCCTTATTTTTAACTTCCAGTTGTCTCTGAGCTAGTGGGTGGAATCCAGTTCCTATAATGCATCGCATATGTGGCACCCCAGGGTTCATGTGCCACAGTAACACCACCACAAAGGGTTAACTCCCCACACAACCCACAACACTACACTAGCGCCTCCAGGCCAGAAGGGGGAGCTAAAGCTGTTTCCCTATATATTCTGGTGTGCAGAGGAAGTGGCAGTTAATTCAGTGCGGGGGCAGAACTGAGACTGAGGGAAGAAAGGACCTGGATGTAAAAGAGCTGCGTTAGGCTCACCCCACGGTCCACTGTCCAGTTCCAGGCTGCGCCAGGGTCTGAAGAAAAGGAGAAGCAGAGGAACACACCCTGGACACCGAGTTACCGTAAACTCACCCCGGAGGAGCGCACAGAACGGATAACAGATCCGATCCTGTGCCTGACAAAAACAGCACAGTGAACACCGCATGAGTGAAAATCCCACATCTTCACTGTACCACAGCAAAGCAACACGGCGGAGTCAGGAACATAAAGATATGACTCAAGTTGCCTAGTAAGTTGGTACCCGTGAGGTGAGACAGGGCCGGCAGCCTAGCTAAAGCGGCAGCAGGACCACACACACACAGCGCAGGAGAAGGAAGCCAAAGTACCAGACAGGGTGGGAAGCAACCCGGCCCTGGTACAGACTCCGTGGACAGTACTCTGCTGAATGTCATCTACAGTAAAGACTTTGAAAACTACAAAACCGTGAGTCCGTGTAATCCTTGTGCTTGAGCCCTACTCTCCCTCACAAACTGTTATCATCACTACTGCCCCGGGGACCAGACTCTGCCCGTGGAGAGCCGTCACATCACAGGCTGCTGCCCATCATCCCCGGAGGTTCTGCAGCAGCGGTGGTCACCCTGACCACATACCACGGGTGGCCTCACGACTTCATCCCTGTAAATAACCCCAACTTTTACTTGTGGGCTTGGGACACGGTCCGGAACAAGACCGCCGTGATAACCCCCATGATACCCTGGTCCAGTACCGAGTACCCCGTCCCAGTGGACTCCACACATACTCAGTAAATTGTGATATGTCTCACATGGTAGGATGGGTCTTTGGAGCCTTTGGTCTGGATGAATAGATAGATTGCAGCATGGATTTATAGTGATGCAGCAAGGTGAACCAGCTGCAGTAATAGAGGTTGTAGAGGCTGGATGGCAGATTGAGGAATGGAGGCTGTAGAGGTGGAAAATTAGCTGGAGGAATGGGGATTGGATTAAAGCTGGCAGGATGGAGGTTGTAGAGTCTGGATGGCAGCTTGAAGAATGGAGGCTCTAGGGGTGAATAATTAACTGAAGGAATTGGGATTGGATTGAAGATGGCAGGATAGAGATTGTAAAGATTGGATTACAGCTGGGGGATTGGAGGCTGTAGAGGCTGGATGGCAGCTGATAGAATGGAGGCTGTAAAGATTGGATGGCAAATATAGGTCCAAAGGAGTTACCCCAGAGCAATAAAGGATTCTAAACTGGTCGGTCTGTCTGTCTATCTATCTATCTATCTATCTATCTATCTATCTATCTATCTATCTATCTATCTATCTATCTATCCATCTATCTATCCTCTATGGACAAGAGTATTGGGAAACACCTCTTAATAATTGAATTCAGGCTTTACATCCAGCCACATATGCACATATACTTACTAACACGAGACACGTCGGCCGGTGGTGCAGAGCTCACTGATATCAGCGTGGTCCTGTAATAGGAACTAATGGGATAACAATTCAGCTCATGACATTTCTTCCTTCCTAAATCTTCCCACATCACTTATGAGTGATATTATTGGGAAGTGGAAGGAACAACAGCAACTCAGACCCCATTACGTTACAGAGTGGGGGGTCGAGTGCTGAGGAGTAGAGGACAGAAGAGTCCCCACCGCTCTGCTGACTCTATAGCTGCAAAGTCCAGACCCCCTCTGGTAACATCAGCACAAACACTGCGCCCGCCGGGAGCTTCATGGCTGAGCAGCTGCAGCTGTACATCACCAAGCACAATGCTGAGCAGCTGCAACCGTACATCACCAAGCACAATACTGAGCAGCTGCAACCGTACATCACCAAGCACAATGCTGAGCGGCAGTTGGAGCAGTGTAAAGCTATCACCATTAGTAGGCAGAAGCAAAGAAAACACTTTAATATTTAGCGTATGATGGACAAGTCTGGGTTTGGTGTATGCCAGGAGAACATTACCCGCCTGGCTGTATTATCCCTCCTGTACAATATAGTTTAGGAGGGATAATGCTATTTGCTTATTTTTGAGGGGTCAACCTTAATCCTTCAGCACAACACATGTTGAACAATTGCAGTTTCCATCTTTGTGAGAACAGATTGGGGAAGCCCCTTTTCTGTTTCTCATGACTGTATCCAGTGCACAAGGTCCATGCAGACATAGAGGGGGGAGTTTGGTAGAACATAATTGGCAGCACAGAGCATGGACCTCAGCCCCATCCAACACCTTTGGGGTGACCTAGACAGGAAATTCTCAGCCCGGTCTCTCCTCTACATCAGGGTCTGACCTCACAGATGTTATTCTGGATGAACGGGCAAAAATGCCCAAGCCCTCCTGGAAGAGTGAAAGCTGTTATAAGTGTGAAAGGAAAACCAGCTCCATATCAATGGATTTAGAATGGGAGGTCAGACCTGTAATGTAATTTAATATGGAGATTTTAGGGGGTGAGGTGTTGAATTCTTTTTGTCTATATACGTGTAGCATGTCTGGGTTCATTGATCATTGAAGAGTTTTTTGCCATAAACGTCTACCACTGTTCCTTCAACTCTGGCTGGAAACAATTTTTTTTTGCTTGGATATAGCTGTGCTTTGCCTGGACGGGGCTACATCCGTGCTGAAGCGTCTTAAACGACCGTCAAAGTGGTGAGCTGAAATAATTTTTTCTTTATTCATAATATGGAGAGGTCCCAATACTTTTGGCCATACAATGCATCTTGCTATCTGTCTTAAGGCCGCATTACACGGTACGAGATCGTGACCAATATCGCTCAAACGTCATCGTTACTACATCGTTGTGTGTGACACGGAGATAAGACTACGATAAATCGTTGGATCGTTGATCGCAGATTTGAGAACATGTTCTCATATCAAACGATCCTCGATCAGCCAACCTGCTGCATCGTTGTGTGTGACACCGCAATAACGATGTCGTTAACGACTTCTCCTATTCACAACAGTGAGCAAGTATCGTTCACTGGGTTGTGTGAACAATACCTGCTCACTACATCGTTGGTGCGTCGTCCATGATATCTACATGTGTGACAGCTCACCAATGATGTCAAAATGATGTCCTAATGACTGCGCGCCCCTGAGATTGTTAGTGATATCTTAACAACATTGAAGTGTGTAACGGTACCTTAAAGCTGGTTTTACATAGCATTTTTTAGAACTCCCCCGCAATTGACAAACTGGATGCACCATCTCCTGTATTATCCCTGATCTGTCTCATGGGTCAGTGATAATACCATTGCAGGCACAGACAGTTGCATCTGGATGTGTACCTGATGCAGCCAGGGCTAGGGGTACTCAGACACCAGGACTGATGGCGGCTTTGATGGGGAGATCACGAGTGGTCGGATCCCGGTTCCGTGCCCTGGTTATCATTTGAGTAGATGGTGGGGGGAGGAGGGAGTATTTATAGGGGAAACGTGATGCCACCTGTAGTTC
>JARQOC010000001.1:592825394-592955340 GCA_033576535.1 Allobates femoralis | reverse complement strand
ATACCCAGGTAATACACCTATAATGAATCACGGCTAATACACCCATCATCCATCCACTAGTTAGCCAATATTTGTTGAAGTGTCACTTAAGACCCCGTCATGCACTACGATGTCCCAGCGAACTCACCAACGATGTGGATCACTAGGACATCGTGATCTGATAGCTGGTGAGCTGTCAAACAGATAGACTCACCAGCGATCAGTGACCAGAGAGAACACTGGTAACCAGGGTAATCAGTGGGTAACTAAGCGCCGCGCTCTGCTTACTTACCTACTGTTTACCCTGGTTACCTGTTCCACAGCGCTTGCTGTGCGGCGCTGGGAGCTCGTTCATCATTGGTCTCCCACTGACTTACGCACCGATGCTGGCCGCCCAGCGGGAGACCAACGATAAATTTATGGTCCAGGTCATTTACCAACGACCAACGATGAACGACATCATCGTTGGTCGTTGGTAAATGTCACACGCAATGATGTCATTTCGACATCGCTGCAACATCACCAAACCGGTGATGTTGCAACGATATCGTTAACGATACCGCAGTGTGTGACGGGGCCTTTAGCCCCTGAACTACTACCGACACACTTTTTCAAATCACTGCAAAACCTGAATATATAAGCTAACCAGTCTTTATACGAGACAGGACTGATTCACAACCCTAAAAACCAGGAAATCAAGAATCTTTACACGCCACTCCACAAAATCAATATAAACCTGGAAAGGTAGGTAGCTTAAGGCTAATTGATATAATATGTACTAGGTAAATTAGCTCCTCTTTGCACTAATCCTTTATAATATAACACAGATCAGTGGAATCCACAAGACCTATGCGAATAAGTATAAACAAGTAAAGAAAAGGTCTCAATCAATCACTAAAAATCAATTTGTATTTGCAGACCATGATGTAACAGCTGAATAACCCAGGAACCTATAACTTCATAATAAGAAGAGTTTAACAGCAGGAGGTTATAATCACCTTCAATACTCCTCTGACCATTAGAGGGACAAATACAAGCGGCCACAATAATGCAATATGAACAATTATATGCAATAAAACCGATATACGTTAGATTCATGGGTTTTTAAAAGTTTTAAAAGTTTTTAAAGATTTTTCATATAATACATATGGAAATATTTGTTTGTGAATTTAAAATAAACACCCGAAACATAGTTACTAAGACTGCATAGTGTTCTCATGTTTAGAAATAAGCCTTGAAACAAAAAGGGTAGCGCTGAGTCTACCCATAAAATTGTCTCTTATAACCCCACTCCCAGTCATTTTAAGGACAATTTTTTTCTGTTTACATCATATCTTCTTATTATATAGAGGGGAAGACACTCATCAGAGATATACCCCCCCTCTATCTCAGATCACGTTGTATTTTGTAAGGTGTGTTTTATCAATTAATCAATAAACATCCCAAATACGGGAAAGAAAGGGGTGGTGTTTAACGCTAGAAATACTCACAAGTACAATTTACAGAAGTCATCAGAAAGATACCTATTGTTTAAATCATGTTTTGTGTTAATTTTATTATTTTTTCATTATATTTCTATATATTTTTATAATTGTTTTATTATTTATTTTTGACAACGACTTTTACATTACAATCTTCAATAAAAATGTATATTAGAAACCCTTGTCATTCTGACACTGGTCACTGGCGGTTTCTTTAGTGTATATCTTTTTGTTTATTGTTTCCGTGTAACAGGCCTAAATATTCCCTGTGACCGTCCAGACTATACTCGGGATTAAAGTGGCTGTTCTGCCCTTTGCATTTAGTCTGTATTGCTCACTGTTTGCTCTTTAGTAAAATCTACTGTATGATTTCATTACTAAGTTTGTTCTAAGTACTTTAGCTCCCTCTAGTGGCTGAACTTTTTATCAGCATCAGTTTTCTATATTTTTATGTCACTGTTTCTCCTCCCCTTTGCTAGTTCAATCTCCATTTTCTCTTCATGCTTCATACAGGGAGAGATCTTAATCCCTCTTGAGATAGCATTACAGGTAAGAATTTATGTTGCTTGTTAACTACTCCAAATGTTACCCTGGTCTATTCTTTTCCATTCTAGGTTAGACTCAGGCTTATTTAGGTGTTGAGTGCATATTATATAGCTACTTTGTGATATGTATTTTTTGTTCCATCATACCTGCTCTGATTGTATGTATCCCTATTGCCCCCAGTTTCACCTACTACCATACTACCAATACATGTTCAATATAACACAGACTTCAGCAAGTCTTCTTATTGGACTCCATATATCGGTTTAGCTGCCTGTTTAGCTTCATATGCCCTGGACCCATATAGAGAACAGAGCAGTGGCCTAGGCTTGATTATACTCCCCTGGATATCAGCAGCCTTGAGTAATATACACAAGAATTACTTCATTTTTCAACCTCTCAGGAATTCAAGCAGGTATGTCAGGTAAGTCATGTGAGAAGAAATTTGACTTAAATCTTAAAGTTGTAAACACGTAGACTTTTATTACTTGAACCAAAAAAACTTCAATCAGTAAAAATATTAGAATTCCACAAAGATATATTGAGGTAAGGAATCCTGGAGGGACATACTTTGTCCTAGGCTGCTTTATACCTCTGGGTATAGTTTGGCCTAGGATAGTGTATTCCCTTGATATGATTTGGCATGGGATAGTTTATTCACCTTAGTATACTCTGGCCTGGAGGGGTATAGTTTGTCCTAGGATAGTTTGGCTTACTGTTTATCCACCCATGATAAACTCTGGCATGGTCCAAACTATACCCGGGTTAAAGATGGACTGGGGTTAATTTGGTCTGTAACTCTGGTAATACACCTGTACATTAATCATAATAAATACTCTTCTATTCTGTATGGAAGCATCTAATGAGCCAGTGCAAAGCTTATTGTGAAGGGGGGGAGCTGGGTAAGCTGTAATATCGCCTGTTGTGATTGGTGGATCCTGTGTTATCTACTGTATATAGAGGTGTTATCAGTCATTGTACAGGAGGAGGTGAGCTGTGATATCACCTATTGTGAATGCTGGATCCTGTGTTATCTACTATATATAGAGGTGTTATCAGTCATTGTACAGGAGGAGGAGGTGAGCTGTGATATCACCTATTGTGAATGGTGGATCCTGTGTTATCTACTGTATATAGAGGTGTTATCAGTCATTGTACAGGAGGAGGTGAGCTGTGATATCACCTATTGTGAATGGTGGATCCTGTGTTATCTACTGTATATATCAGTCATTGTACAGGAGGAGGTAAGCTGTAATATCGCCTATTGTGATTGGTGGATCCTGTGTTATCTACTGTATATAGAGGTGTTATCAGTCATTGTACAGGAGGAGGTGAGCTGTGATATCACCTATTGTGAATGGTGGATCCTGTGTTATCTACTATATATAGAGGTGTTATCAGTCATTGTACAGGAGGAGGAGGTGAGCTGTGATATCATCTATTGTGAATGGTGGATCCTGTGTTATCTACTGTATATAGAGGTGTTATCAGTCATTGTACAGGAGGAGGAGGAGGTGAGCTGTGACATCACCTATTGTGAATGCTGGATTCTGTGTTATCTACTGTATATAGAGGTGTTATCAGTCATTATACAGGAGGAGGATGTGAACTGTGACATCACCTATTGTGAATGGTGGATCCTGTGTTATCTACTGTATATAGAGGTGTTATCAGTCATTGTACAGGAGGAGGTGAGCTGTGATATCACCTATTGTGAATGGTGGATCCTGTGTTATCTACTGTATATATCAGTCATTGTACAGGAGGAGGTAAGCTGTAATATCGCCTATTGTGATTGGTGGATCCTGTGTTATCTACTGTATATAGAGGTGTTATCAGTCATTGTACAGGAGGAGGTGAGCTGTGATATCACCTATTGTGAATGGTGGATCCTGTGTTATCTACTATATATAGAGGTGTTATCAGTCATTGTACAGGAGGAGGAGGTGAGCTGTGATATCACCTATTGTGAATGGTGGATCCTGTGTTATCTACTGTATATAGAGGTGTTATCAGTCATTGTATAGGAGGAGGTGAGCTGTGATATCACCTATTGGGAATGGTGGATCCTGTGTTATCTACTGTATATAGAGGTGTTATCAGTCATTGTACAGGAGGAGGTGAGCTCTGACATCACCTATTGTGAATGGTGGATCCTGTGTTATCTACTGTATATAGAGGTGTTATCAGTCATTGTACAGGAGGAGGAGGTGAGCTGTGATATAATCTATTGTGAATTGTGGATCCTGTGTTATCTACTGTATATAGAAGTGTTATCAGTCATTGTACAGGAGGAGGAGGTGAGCTGTGATATCAGCTATTGGGAATGGTGGATCCTGTGTTATCTACTGTATATAGAGGTGTTATCAGTCATTGTACAGGAGGAGGAGGTGAGCTGTGATATCATCTATTGTGAATGGTGGATTCTGTGTTATCTACTGTATATAGAGGTGTTATCAGTCATTGTACAGGAGGAGGAGGTGAGCTGTGATATCACCTATTGTGAATGGTGGATCCTGTGTTATCTACTGTATATAGAGGTGTTATCAGTCATTGTACAGGAGGAGGAGGTGAGCTGTGATATAATCTATTGTGAATTGTGGATCCTGTGTTATCTACTGTATATAGAGGTGTTATCAGTCATTGTACAGGAGGAGGAGGTGAGCTGTGATATCAGCTATTGGGAATGGTGGATCCTGTGTTATCTACTGTATATAGAGGTGTTATCAGTCATTGTACAGGAGGGGGAGGTGAGCTGTAATATCACCTATTGTGAATGGTGGATCCTGTGTTATCTACTGTATATAGAGGTGTTATCAGTCATTGTACAGGAGGAGGAGGAGGTGAGCTGTGATATCACCTATTGTGAATGGTGGATCCTGTGTTATCTACTGTATATAGAGGTGTTATCAGTCATTGTACAGGAGGAGGTGAGCTGTGATATCACCTATTGTGAATGGTGGATCCTGTGTTATCTACTGTATATAGAGGTGTTCTCAGTCATTGTACAGGAGGAGGAGGTGAGCTGTGACATCACCTATTATGAATGGTGGATCCTGTGTTATCTACTGTATATAGAGGTGTTATCAGTCATTGTACAGGAGGAGGTGAGCTGTGATATAACCTATTGTGAATGGTGGATCCTGTGTTATCTACTGTATATAGAAGTGTTATCAGTCATTGTACAGGAGGAGGAGGTGAGCTGTGATATCACCTATTGTGAATGGTGGATCCTATGTTATCTACTGTATATAGAGGTGTTATCAGTCATTGTACAGGAGGAGGAGGAGAGCTGTGATATCACCTATTGTGAATGGTGTGATCCTGTGTTATCTACTGTATATAGAGGTGTTATCAGTCATTGTGCAGGAGGAGGAGGAGAGCTGTGAATCTATTGTGAATGGTGGATCAAGTGTTATCTACTGTATATAGAGGTGTTATCAGTCATTGTACAGGAGGAGGTGAGCTGTGATATCATCTATTGTGAATGGTGGATCCTGTGTTATCTACTGTATATAGAGGTGTTATCAGTCATTGTACAGGAGGAGGAGGTGAGCTGTGATATCACCTATTGTGAATGGTGGATCCTGTGTTATCTACTGTATATAGAGGTGTTATCAGTCATTGTGCAGGAGGAGGAGGAGAGCTGTGAATCTATTGTGAATGGTGGATCAAGTGTTATCTACTGTATATAGAGTTGTTATCAGTCATTGTACAGGAGGAGGTGAGCTGTGATATCACCTATTGTGAATGATGGATCCTGTGATATCTACTGTATATAGAGGTGTTATCAGTCATTGTACAGGAGGAGGAGGTGAGCTGTGATATAATCTATTGTGAATGGTGGATCCTGTGTTATCTACTGTATATAGAGTTGTTATCAGTCATTGTGTAGGAGAGGAGCTGAGATATCACCTATTGTGAATGGTGGATCCTGTGTTATCTACTGTATATAGAGGTGTTATCAGTCATTGTACAGGAGGAGGAGGTGAGCTGTGACATCACCTATTGTGTATGATGGATCCTGTGTTTTCTACTGTATATAGAGGTGTTATCAGTCATTATACAGGAGGAGGTGAGCTGTAATATCACCTATTGTGAATGGTGGATCCTGTGTTATCTACTGTATATAGAGGTGTTATCAGTCATTGTGCAGGAGGAGGAGGAGAGCTGTGAATCTATTGTGAATGGTGGATCAAGTGTTATCTACTGTATATAGAGTTGTTATCAGTCATTGTGTAGGAGGTGAGCTGTGATATCACCTATTGTGAATGGTGGATCCTGTGTTATCTACTCTGTTATCATTTATATAAAGAGGTGTTACCTATCATTTTAAATCTGCCTCTGGTGATAAGGAGCCTTCTGAAAACTCTTCCGGAAAGCACAGGAAGTCTAATAAAAACCCAAGTGGCCATTGTTAAAATTGCAAGATTACTGATTTTGTTTTTTATTAAAGTCATGGTATGGGAAAAAAAATAATTTTCTAATTAAATACATGTAACAGAAAAATCTGAATTAATAATTAGGTCATATTCTAATGAAACATTCCCTTTAAATGTCCCTTAGCTCTATTTTCTCAGACCTTAAGGTCAGTTTATGGGCTTTGCTGGTCCTAAAATCTCCCATAAATAACCAGATAATTTGATCAAACGTCCCTCAGCCGCTATCTCCTTTTTATTGTCGCCTTCCCGCATTATCATCACATCTGTGTTTTAATTTAGCAATAAAAGAAAAGAATTTCGTGAAGTGCCCAGCACCGATGCTAAACTCCGAAATCGCACATCACTCCGATGTGATAAATAAAACATCTGCAAAATATGATCCAAATCACTTGAAAAGTTCATTGATTTTGCTATAAATCTGTAAGTACTTCACTTCATAGTAATTGTTCCCTGGTTGCTCTTGAGCTTTGTACTTGAGCTGTGAGTAGGTGCAGGTCAGGGCTGTATTGGGAGAACAGACCTACATTAACAATGGATGGCGGCTGAAGAGACTCTTAATCATGAGCTAATTTGCAAACCAAAGCATAACTAAATCATTTTACCTAAGATTATTGCAAGATTTGAATCCTGGGCTCAAATGACTTATTTCATGTGATGCAAAATCCATTAGTTGTCTAATTACGGTTTGTGCTTTTTTTTTCCCTTTTTTTCCCCTTCTCAGATGTGAAGCGTATTTCTAGAGGATGCGGCGAGATGTTTGATGTCAGACAATAGATGGATATGTTTATAAAGGAACACAGATAATAAAGTCAGAAGAGGTAAAGGGAATCTGTCAGCGGTTTTATGCTATGTAAGGCTGCCTTCACACTACGGATTTTTAAAATCCGATGCTGTCCGATAAAAATCGGACAGCATCGGATTCGAATTTGGCCCCATGCAGCCCTATGGGCATCGGACCGAATCGGATGTGCACTAAATGCCATCCGATTTGGTCCGATCCGATTCTGTCCGATTTTTTTATCGGTGCAAAAATCGGAGCCTTGACAGAATCGGATCGGATCAAATTGGATGGCATTTAGTGCACATCCGATCCGACCCGTTCAACTTAACATGGGGCCCTATGGAGAAGGGTCCGAGGAAACATCTGATGTGTCTTTGGACCCGATTTTACTGTACTGCATGCTGCATGCTCAGTACAGTAAAAATGCTCAACTGGGAGCGCAGGGGTTAAAAAATAAAAAAAAGTTTATGCTCACCTCTCCCCGAGCCCCCGCCGTCTCCCTGCCGTCTCCGTGCAGGCTCCCGGTGGCTCCCGCAGGCTGCAGAGGTCTTCCTCTACTGTATAGGACCTGCGGTGATGTCACAGTCATGTGACCGCGGGTTACCATGGTGGAACCTGCTGTCACGTGACTGTGACATCACCGCAGGTCCTATACAGCAGAGGAAGACCTCTGCAGCCTGCGGGAGCCACCGGGAGCCTGCAGGAAGACGGCGGGAGACGGCGGGGGCTCGGGGGGAGGTGAGCATAAACTTTTTTTTTTTTTCTTTTTTTCAGCCCGGAGGCTCCGATTTAATGCCGGAATCGGATGTCTATTTGGCATCCGATTCCAGGCATCAGAAGGGAGCCGATGCTGTCCGAATTTATCGGACAGCATCGGCTCCCTTCAAAATCGGTATGTGAAATTAGCCTAAGCTGAAGACAGCATGATGTAAGGGTTAATAAGGAAAAAGCAACTGTGCTTCTCTTATCAGTGTATATTATTGTTTACTTAAATTAAAGGCTTTAATTAGTATTATTATTTATTATTATAGCGACATTTATTCCACTGTGCTTTACATGTGAAAAGGGGCATATATAGACAATTACAATAAACATGAGCAATGCAAGGTACAGACAGGTACAGGAGGAGGGAGGAACCTGCCCGCGAGGGCTCACAGTCTACAAGAGATGGGTGAGGATACAGTAGGTGAGGAGAGAGGACCCTGCCCACGAGGACTCACAGTCTACATGGGATGGGTGAGGAGACAGTAGGCAAGGAGAGAGGACCCTGCCCGCAAGGGCTCATAGTCTACAAGGGATGGCTGAGGAATCAGTAGGTGAGAGGAGAGGACACTGCCCATGAGGGCTCACAGTCTACATGGGATGAGTGAGAATACAGTAGGTGAGGAGAGAACCCTGCCCATAAGGACTCACAGTCTACAAGGGATGGGTGAGGATATGTAGCACCCCTGCTGGGGATTGCCACAGGCCTATCCGGTGCAAAGAGGGATTTACACTTTGGTACCCAGACCACACAACATCTACCACCTCAAACCGAGAAGGGGAGCTCTACTGGCTGCCTTAAGCCAGATACCCTATAAAAGATCCAGGCCTGAGGGGTCAGTTATGCAGTTAGGCAGTTAGTCTGCTCTGAGCAGTGAAGAGAGAAGTGAAGTCCAGTGGAGGAGCCTAGAAAAGGTGCTGGAAAGACCCGGTTGCTGGGCAAAGCAAGGCCCAGAACCAAGGGACTCTGACCCGCGGTGGAGCACCCCAGAGAGAGGAACGGAGGCCAGTGGAGGAGTAAGGAAAAAGGACAAGGGACCGTATATAGGATCCCTTTAGCTCACACGGACACCGGAGTCCGACCCTGCAGGAGAAACACTGAAGCAGGAAAAGCCCGGAGAAACCAGGAGGATCTATTCCCCTGAGGTACTAACTTAACAGAGACACTCAAACCTGACCAAGCACAGGACCAGGTGCCCAAGAGGAGTATAAGGACCCCACAGAAGGCCCTCATTGTAAAGTAAAAAGTAAAGTAAAGCCCTGAGAGGGAAGAAAGCGGCGAGTTTAGTTATAGGCAGGACTTACCACAAACCACCGTACACAGTAGCAGAGGAGGCCTCACAACTTTCAAGGTGAAAATCCCAAATTGCACCGAGAACCTGGTACCCCTCTTGGACTGTACCTGTTACCGGACATCAGTAAAAGGTACCAAAACAAAGACTATTGTGTGTGTGAGTCTGCTTCCCCGCGCTGCCCACCGCGTCCCCTGCAAGCCGCTACTACGACTCCTCTCACCCACCCTCGCTGTCCTGAGGTAAACCTCCACCTGTGGGGAGCTGTACTACACTGAGTTGCACCACCATCACCTCAGCAGCCGGCCGCAGCTCTGGTATCCACCGTTACCAGGAACCACCGGTGGTATCACGACACTACTACCCCCATCCTCATCACCATTTCCCCCCCCGCCACTGAGGGTCCAGGGCACGGAACCGGGAATCAGCCAGCCGTGATTCCCCATCGAAGCAGTCGTCCTGTCCCGGGATTTGAGTACCCCCCTACCCTGTCGACCGCCTCAGTCTGGCGTCACGAACAGGATCCTGTGCCCGGTAAAACCGGGTACTGTTTGCCTAGAATTAAACTTTATTGAGTGTTTATGTGCTGTAAAATCGGGCCGCCATTACTCCGCCATAGAAATTGTACTGCGTCACAGCGCAGGCTGAAAAGAGCGGGAAGATAAGCGCCGCCCCTCACTCTGCCGGAGATCAGCAAAGCGCAATTCCCAGTTTCGGAAATACCCGAGGTGCTCGACTCCCCCTGCAGAGCCGACTGGAAAAGTTTGTGTTTACCTCACCGGCTGGCAGCGATTAACTAGGGGGGCCCCATCATAAGTGACTCGGACGACGCACAGGCCTCTGACATAGGGGATGCCCGGAATGCAGCACCCAGAGCCGTGGCCCCAATAATGCCGATAGCTTTTCCGTACATACCGGGCACAAAATGGTTGCCAACCTATGAAGGTAAGCCCGGTAGCTTAGCAGCCTTTAAGCAAAAGATGTGTGCAGTGCTGGACATGTATGCTATGACAGAAAAGCAGCGCACTGCTGTTGTGCTGGGACAATTAACAGGCGCAGCGGAGCTAGAGGTCGAGTCCTGGAGTGATGCTGACAGGGACTCTGCTGCTAAAGTGTTTGACAAACTCAAAGCTGCTTTCGAAAAACGCACACAGTCTGAACTGAGGATGCTGTTCTACCAGTGCAAACAGAGACCGCAGGATACCATCAGAGACTATGCCCTCCATTTACAAGGGGCACTCCGGTCCTTAAAGCAGGTAGACCCGGCAAGTGTACTGGAAGAAGATAAAATGCTAGTGGAGCAGTTTACGGTTAGATTGAGGTCAGACTACCATAGCCAGCAGGTACATATGTGGGTTCTGGATCATCCTGATGTGAACTTTAATGATTTAAAAGACCATGCAATCACAGCACTACGACCCTCAGTGCCTTCACAATCAGGAGGACAATAGTTGAATTAGCAAAAAGGGATTTACATTTATTAGAAACAATCCACAAAGTCAGAATAAATACAGACAAGGTAAATTTCAAGGGTTCCTTAAGTAAAGTGCTCAGTGATAGCATGAACGTTTACATGGACGGAGTATACTTCTCCAGCATTGGATGACAAGCAATTACAGAGTGACACATAGCTCTTACATGATTTCACAGGTAAAACAGGGGTTAATACAATTACATTGCAGGAGGGGTATACAATGATGAGTTCACAACTTATACATCTCTCATAGCACAGCTAAAAAGGAAAGCTCATGCTCTAGTCAATGATACTATGAAACAGCCCCTGCCAGAGAAGATTACAGCATTTAGTTGCACATAGCTCATACATTAATGTACCACCTCCACTGATTCCTGACCTGTCCCACGTTCTCCTGTTATCTATAGTCTCATTTGAGTCTGTTCTGAGCTTTTAGTATCAACCAGCTTTGCATTTAGGTCATATCAGCCTGTGCTGCAGGGCTGCTCCGTCCAAGCCCTGCCCCTACATCGTTTCACCGTATGGCTTCATCTGGGGGCGTGGCCATCGTGGTATTCCGTCCCCTTTTGTAGCATGTGACTAATCACATGGGACTATATTGGTCAATCATAGAGTTAGGTTTGGCGCATGCGCGCCACGCTCATCCAGTCCGGCCCCCATGCCCTGCTCCGTCATAGCCGCGCATTCAATGCTTAAATTGTAGCCATAAAGAAGGAGGAGGGCGAGCAGTGGGCTGACGGCGCGGCTCGCTCTGCGCACTTAATCCCTGAGTGGCCGAGAATGACGATCGCTAAGGGACATAATAAGCCTAGTATCAATATGTGCATGTTAGAACCATTAGCACCTGTATATACCCAATGGTAGTATCCCACATATAAGGAGCTTTTCCATGTATAAAGTGATCTAGATTAGATGTTTCCATATCCACCGGGTGGCAGTATGATGTATTCACTATTCACACAAAACCCATGTATCATTAAATCAATATTCCAAACCACAATATACAATTAAATAATATCCCTATTCCTTGGAGGCTTCATGTGTGGGCAGGTTATATATGGTCCAACATGCCTCAGTATAGTTCACTTTGCCGATATATGTCCCAATAAAGCAGTCATTACTCCAAAAGGGTCCAGGGAGACCGTCATAGCACGTTCTATCCGAAAAAAGTGAAAAATGTGAAAATCAAAATCAGTAAGTTAAAAACAAACACCAGTAAATCCTAACATCACTTTTACCAAGGTACACTAAATACACAAGCGCACCAAACTACCCTAGAAAGGAAGCAAAACTGTTCACTTCATTCAGGCCGTTAGGGGGCCATTGTGCCAAGGACAGTAATCCTATGACATTCCCGCTGTTGCAGTTTTTTCATCACACCCCCTCCTCAGGTACCCAAACTTATCTGTTCAATCCCTCTAACCATAAAGGTTTTTGGATTGCAGTTATGATACATTTTAAAATGACGCGAATGGTTTAGTTGACCTGCCTGCCTTTCAAAGTCCACATCGAAAGAACAGATCCGCCTCACTCTTAGGAATTGGCCCACTGGGACGGCATTGATAATTTAATATGATGACTAGATATCGCGTGAAGTAACGAATTTGTAGATGTAGGCTTTCTGAACACTTCAGTCTGTAGCAGACCAGTATGATCACAACGTATTTTAATGTCCAGAAAGTCCACTGTGTCCGCACTACATGCATACATCAGTCTCAAATTCAAATCATTATGATTGAGCCGTTCCATGAAGTCCCCAAGCTCGACCTCACCACCCTGCCAGATTAACACCTCTCCCATAGACTTTGAACCCAACCCCAAAGTCCCTGCAAAAGCAGCAAAGCAAGCTGTAGCATCCAACCCTGTTGATGATTTACGCAACCACGTGCAACAGCTGAATAAAAACATGGACTACGTCCTAAAACCTTGCAATCTAGGGCGGGGGAACCATCACCAAGCCAAATCCAGCTAGCTGATTGCCCTGAGGATGTCCCATGGAGGAGGAGGAAGCCCAAGTCACCTGTGGAGGGGACCAACGCACCATTCCAACATAGAACCATGTCGCCCGTGGGGAGGACCAACAAATCGTCCATTCAGGGGACCGACGCACCATTACAACGCAGAGCCAGGGACTACACAGATTCTTCTGGACAACCCATCTGTCTATGCTGCCACAAACCAGGCCACTTTGCAAGAGGATGTCCTTTAAACCCGAGATTCCTGGGTCGGAGGGCCAGCCCCCAGGAGTACAATGTCTGGGCCCATATGACTGGCGTAATCGGTACGTGGGAGGCCGTCCGTACCTCAACATTACGCTGGAAGGAATCCCCATGTCAGCCCTACTGGACACCGGCTCACATGTTACCACCATCCCACGTATCCTTTATGAACGATTTTGGTCTGATACTGATATTAGACCCCCAGACCCCAATTTTGTGATTATTGCTGCTAATGGACAACCACAGACTCAGGTGGGGTTCAGACAAGTGTCAATAAAGTTGGGGAGGGTGGAGTTAAAAGGCCAGGGGTTATGTGTGGTAGAAGATAATCCTGATGAAAAATACCCCTTCATGGTAATTGGTACTAATGTGATTGAAAACTGCCTTGGAGAAGTGTTGTTTTTACTCCAACAGATTGCTGTGACTGCTGGCTATAAGCGGAGGAGAGTCATTCAAAGAGAAATCCGTGCCCTCATCCACAAGCAACAGGTAAATCTGTCTGGGAGAGAGATTGGCAGTGTACGGGTAACAGACCCGTTTCCCATTGTGTTACCACCAAAAAGTGAAATGATGATATGGTGTCGAGCAGCTATAGGTCTCAGAGGAAAGGAATACCTGGCAGTTATAGAGCCGGTATATTCAGAGCATAGACCTACATTACTGACAGCCAGAGGGGTGGTGGATGTACGCAAGGGACGAGTACCAATCCGTGTATTAAATCGTGGGGAAGAGGAAGCAAAACTACCCCGGTATGCTACTGTAGCAAAGCTGTACACTGTCTGTAACAATAACATACAGGCAGTAGAGCCCGTTTCCCCGTCAAACCAGGCAGAGGATAACAACTCCAAGGGACAGCTGGAGGACTGGTGTCAGCAGTTGCACAAAGGAACTAATGCCACCCTTCCCCACCAGAAGCACTGGGTAGCACAAGAGTTCGAACAAATATTCAGTAAGCATCCATTAGATTTTGGGAAGATTAAGGGGGTACACCATTGCATAACCACAGGAGATCACCCCGCAATTAGAATGAGACACAGACCCATTCCACCAAATCTCTACCAGCATGCCAAAGAGATGCTGCGGGACATGAAGGAAGCCGGGGTTATAAGAGATAGCTCCCTTAGTCCTAGTCAGAAAGAAGGATGGCACTATGAAGATGTGCATGAATTACAGGGAAATCAATAAGATCACTCACAAAGATGCTTACCCATTACCCCGGATAGAGGAATCTCTTGCTACATTAAAGACTGCTAATTATTTCTCCACATTAGATCTCACTAGTGGGTATTGACAGGTCTCTGTTGCAGAATAAGATCGGGAGAAGACCGCGTTCACAACAACAATGGGCCTATGAGAATTCAACAGCATGCCATTCGGGCTATGCAATGCACGAGGAACATTTCAAAGGCTCATTAAATGTTGCCTGGGACACCGGAACTTCGAGACGGTGCTCTTATACCTGGACGACGTCATCGTGTATTCCAAGACCTACGAAGAACATCTGGAACACCTGGTGGAGGTATTTACAGCTCTAGCAAAGTACGGAATGAAGCTCAAACCATCTAAATGTCACCTGCTGAAGACTAAAGTCCAATACCTCGGGCATGTGGTCAGCGTAGATGGAGTAGCACCAGACCCGGAAAAAGTGACAGCTATCCAGGACTGACAGAGACCAACCGTCACCGAGGTACGTCAGTTCTTAGGTTTGGTTGGGTACTACAGAAGATCCATACAAAGATGGCAGCGCCCCTACAAGATCTTCTGGTAGGCCAACCTAAGAAGAGAAGGTCTTCAGAGCCACCATTGGAATGGGGAGAAGAACAAGAAGACGTCTTCCAACATATGAAGCAGGCTCTAACCGGTGAGGAAATCCTGGCTTATCCCGATTATAAGCTACCATTCGTCCTCTACACCGACGCAAGCAATGTAGGCCTGGGAGCAATCCTTTCCCAGATACAAGATGACAAAGAACGAGTAATTGCCTACGCCAGCAGAAAACTTCGACCCATCGAGAGAAACCCGGAAAACCACAGTTCCTTTAAGTTGGAGTTCCTGGCCTTGATCTGGGCTATAGCAGAGAGGTTCAAGCATTACCTAGCAGCTTCAAAATTTACCGTCTTCATGGATGTTAACCCATTAACACACCTAGATACCATGAAGCTTGGTGCATTTGAGCAACGCTGGATAGCCCGGCTATCGGACTATGACTTTACCATTAAATACCGGGCAGGCCGTAACAACGCAAATGCTGATGTCCTCTCCAGAAACCCTCAAGTACATCTACAAGGGCTTGAATAAGAAGAGGATGACTTAAAGGAAGTAGAACTCCCAGCTTTCCATAAAAGTCGAAAATGGAAGATGACGGAAAACCATATATACCAAAACCGTCAAAACGTCGCACTGAACCCATTGCCTCACTATGTATGGAAAGAGACTCAAGACAGTAATCCGGCCGTGAGCCTAGTAAAGAGACTGGTAACCCAACCGGATTCCCAAATTGAGAAGAATGCTCTACCAGAGGCCCAATCAATGTGGAAAGAAAGAAGCAGGTTATTCATCTATCAAGATCAATTGTGCAGACGGTATATCAATTCTAGAACACATGAAATGGTATGGCAAGTTGTGGTTCCAAAGAGAGACGTCCAATTGGTGTTGGAGGCGTATCATAATGGAGCAGGACACTTTGGATGGAGAAAACTGGTAGTATTGTTACAGGAGAGATTCTACTGGATCAGCATGAGAGCCTCCATCGAGAAATGGTGTAAAAATTGTGGACCATGCTCATTAAGAAGAAAAGACCGTAACAGCCAGAAAGCACCACTACATCCTATCATCACCAAACAGCCATTGGAACTGGTAACCTTAGATCACGTCAAACTCACACCTAGCAAATCAGGCTATACCTATGCTCTTACCATGGTAGACCACTATTCCAGATTTCTTGTGGTAATTCCCGTAAAAGATTTAACAGCTCCAACAGCAGCAAGAACCTTTCAAGCATATTTCTGCAGACCACACGGTTATCCAGAACAAGTGTTGACAGACCAAGGTTCTGCCTTTGAAGCTGAATTATTTCAAGACTTTTGTAACTTATACAGCTGCAAGAAAATTCGTACCACGCCTTACCATCCTCAAACCAATGGAATATGCGAAAAGATGAATCACGTGGTAATTGAAATGCTAAAAACTCTGCATTTAGACGAACGAAACAGATGGCCAGAGAAGTTACTAGACCTTGTTGACATCTACAACAACATCCCCGTAAATTCAACAAATTGTACCCCTGCATACCTCATGAGAGCAAGACCAGGAAAGTTGCCAGTGGATTTTGAAATAGGCATAGTAGTTCCTGAAGAAGAGACCACAGATGCAGATTGGGATACTAGAAGAAAAGAGCAATTCCTGAAAATACTAGAATGCGTTGAGAAAAGTCTAGCAAAATCAAGAGAAAGGCAAGAAGCCAACTTTAACAAAACCGCACAAGGAACACCCTTAACACCAGGTGAATTGGTTTTGAAAAGGAAAAGAAGAATGCACAAACTAGATGATGAATAGGAAAAAGAACCATACACTGTGTTACCATCCAACTTTGATAACCAGAAAACCTGTCTAATCAGCAAAGACAATGGCGAAGCAACAGTAACAGTGTCCAGAGATCATTTGAAGAAGCGCCCTCAACAGTTACAACAAGAAGAAGAAAATGTACCTTGTCCAGAACCAGAAGAGAAAGAGAAGCCAAAGACAGTCCAGACACTCATTGGAGAATTACCAGCGGATTGGCCTCAAATAGAAGGTACATAACTAATTCCAAGTTTGATGTTCCCACCAGCAGTAGAAGCGCCAAGACTAGAAGAACCACCCGTTGTACCGGAACCAGAGATCCCTGCAATCGTGAACCTGCCAGTCCACTAGAGAGACTACGCCAATACTACGGTATTCTAGAAACACGTAAATCTAATAGACTGAGAGACAGTGACACACCAGTGCTACGCAGGTCAACCCGTAGTAAATTTGGTCAGCTACCACTTAGATACATTTTAAATTTTCAAATTTTTCCCTGGTTTTTGTAAATTTTTAATTTTGAGACTCTGTTTAAATTTCAAATGTACATAGTTATGTTATGAAGTTTTGCAGATATATACTGGGCACTGCTGTGTTACAGGGACCGGTGCTACTTGCACATGTAAGGGTGCGAGTAAAGCAGGTTCATGTGCCCGGGTGCACGCTTATTAGACAGCAATAGCAGTAAATAAGAAAAAAATGCGGCACTCACCGAGCAGGGCTTATTTCTTTTTTATTTCAGAGTCCTCTGTACATAGATTCTCTGCGATGGGGGAGGGAGTGAGGAGACACACAGGTGACGGATTCTGTTTCGGAGCACCTGCCCCTTCTACGGACCTTGCTGTCTTATGAAAAATGTTTCAGTCCCGGAGGACTGAAGTTAACTAGGGGGGAATGTGGCACCCCTGCTGGGGATTGCCACAGGACCCATCCGGTGCAAAGAGGGATTTATACTTTAGTACCCACAGCACACAACATCTACCACCCCAGATCTAGAGGAGGAGCTCTACTGGCTGCCTTAAGCCAGATACCCTATGAAAGATCCAGGCCTGAGGGGAGGAGTCAGTTATGCAATTAGGCAGTTAGTCTGCTTTGAGCAGTGAAGAGAGCAGTGAAGTCCAGTGAAGCAGCATAGAGAAGGTGCTGGAAAGACCCGGGTGCTGGGCAAAGCAAGGCCCAGAACAAAGGACACTGACCCGCTGTGGAGCACCCCAGAGAGAGGGACGGAGGCCAGTGGAGGAGTAAGGAAAAGGGCAAGGAACCGTATATAGTATCCCTTTAGCTCACCTGGACATCGTAGTCCGACCCTGCAGGAGAAACACTGAAGCAGGAAAAGTCCGGAGAAACCAGGAGGATCTATTCCCTGAGGAACTAACTTAATAGAGACACTCAAACCTGACCAAGCACAGGGCCAGGGGCCCAAGAGGAGTATAGGGACCCCACAGTAGGCCCTCATTGTCGGTTACAGAGTAAAGCCCTGAGAGGGAAGAAAGCGGCGAGTTCACTTATAGGAAGGTCTTACCACAAACCACCGTACACAGTAGCAGAGGAGGCCTCACAACTCTCAAGGTGAAAATCCCAAATTGCATCGAGAACCTGGTACCCCTCTTGGACTGTACCTGTTACCAGACATCAGTAAAAGGAACCAAAACAAAGACTATTGTGTGTGTGAGTCTGCTTCCCCGCGCTGCCCTTTGCGTCTCCTGTAAGCTGCTACTACGACTCCCCTCATCCACCCTCGCTGCCCTGAGGTAAAGCTCCACCTGTGGGGAGCTGTACTACACTGAGCTGCACCACCATCACCTCAGGGGCCGGCCGCAGCGCTGGTATCCACCGTTACCAGGAACCACAGGTGGTGTCACGACACTACTACCCCCATCCTCATCACCATTCACCCGAATCCCCGCCACTGAGGGTCCAGGGCACAGAAACGGGAATCGACCAGCCGTGATCCCCCATCAAAGCAGTCGACGTATCCCAAGGTCCGAGTACCCCCCTACCCTGTCAACCGCCTCAATCACATTAGGTGAGGAGACAGGACCCTACCCACAGAGCTCATAGTCTACAAGGGAGGGTGAGGATACAGTAAGCGAGGAGAGAGGACCCTGCCTGTGAGGGCTCACAGTCTACAAGGGATGAGTGAGGATTCACTAGGAGAGTAAGATCGTGCGGTGGTTAAGTAGACTGAGGATCACTGCAGGTTGTAACTTGTCGGAAGTGGCGAGTCTTCAGGTTCCTTTTGAATGTTTGCACGGTGACCAAAAGTCTGATATGTTGGGTAGAGCTTTCCAGAGTATGGAGGAAGCATGGGAGCAATCTTGTATGCGATTGTAGGAAGAAGATATAAGGGGAATAGAGAAGGAGATCTTGTGAGGATCACAGGTTGTGTGTAGGTAGGTAATGGGAGACCTTGTCACAGATGTATGGAGGATACAGGTTGTGGATGGCTTTGTATGTCATAGTTAGGGTTTTGAACTGGAGCCTCTGGACAATAGGAATCCAGTGAAGGGATTAGTAGAGAGGAGAGGCTGGGGAAAAGTGGGGAGACAGGTAGATTAGTCGGGAAGCAGAGTTTAGGATAGATTGGAGGGGTGCAAGAATGCTAGAGGGGAGGCCACCCCTATTATCTACTGTATATAGAAGTGATATCAGTCATTGCACAGGAAGAGGAGGAGGTGAGTTGAGACATCACAATATCCTGTGATTATCATAACAGGACTACTGTTTCACACACAGGGCAGTCTGACATGCAGCATATGTTTATATAGGACTGTAGCTCCGTTAAAAGCATCTTTTTATTATATAAAATCCTTAAAAAAGACTAAATGGTCATACTAAAAACCCAAACTTCCTGCAAAAATAGTACAAAAACAAGTACTACACAGATGATAGACAATATGAACACTCTTGATTGTCCCTAGTCTATACACTGGGAACTAGGAGCTACCTACACAGCGGTGGTGGCGCCCTCTTAAAATGCCTGTGGTGCCCCCGCTCATCGTCGACTGTCCCTCCCCGTTCCTACCACAACCCCGGTCTAATATGGTCCTTAATTGAAAATTTACCATACAATAGCAGGTAACAACCTCACAGTTTCACATTTAAAGTGCAACAACCACTGAGTACTGGCAATCAGAGCAATAAAATGACCAGTTTACTACCAACCGCTCAATGAGAAGTGGGGCTGATAAAAACCTTAAATATCATATGTTAGAGATCAGCACACAATACATGTATACTGATAAGAGAGACAGTATTAATCTGACACGCCTCTCACCTCACTGTCAATGCACAATGGTGTGGGCGGGGCAGCTCTCTGTCTATAGACATTGTACATACAGAGCCTAGTGTGGTTGGGGCAGCTCACTGTCTATAGACATTGTACATACAGATCCTGGTGTGGGTGAGGGCAGCTCACTTTCTATAGGCATTGTACATACAGAGCCTGGTGTGGGCGGGGGGGCAGCTCTGTCTATAGACATTGTACATACAGACCCTGGTGTGGGTGGGGGCAGCTCACTTTCTATAGACATTGTATAAACATAGCATGGTGTGGGCAGGGGCAGCTCTCTGTCTATAGACATTGTACATACAGAGCCTGGTGTGGGGCAGCTCTCTGTCTATAGACATTGTACATACAGAGCCTGGTGTGGGGCAGCTCTCTGTCTATAGACATTGTACATACAGAACCTGGTGTGGGTGGGGGTAGCTCCCTGTCTATACACATTGTACATACAGACCCTGTTGTGGGCGGGGACAACTCTCCCAGCAGTGCTGTGTGTCTAAAACTGAATTCTTTGATTGTGTGAGAACGGCTGCAGCCAGTAATCTATGTGATACATTGTTGGATTCAGAGTTTCTTTGCCTACATTATGTTGCTATCATATGGGGTAGCACAAACCTGCTGACAGATTCCTTTCAAACATCTCAAAGGGAAATGTTAAAAAATGCGTATACCATAAAATGCATTTATGCTAAAGTTACCTGTAGGGTGGAGATTCAGAACCCGGCATAGAATCTGAGAGCTGTGTGCATTGAGTGTAGCAATTAGTGAACCTTTCAAGGTAGCCAAATTTGCCGGAGTTGAACAAACTTATTCACCTTCGGAGTTCGCTTTATGCTTGAACTGGAGTGAGCATTACTGTGGTCCGGTACAGTTGGGGCTTGGCCCAGTGCTAGCTGCGTGCAGTGTATTATCAACTCACACTGGGCTTAAAAGCACAGTTTTTGGGTGTAGTGTGTGTCCAAAATTAACTTGGTAAAAAAAATCACTACGGAGTGACTTTGACCGCGACAAGTCATGTGACCAAAGATTCTGTATGCTGTTTCTACACCACACCAGTAAAATGCTCAAGTTTCCCATTAACTTCCATTATACTCAGTACTCAAGTTGGGCCCATCCATGCCACCGACTGTTTCGAGTACTGAACACTTGAGTATCTTAGCGCTCGTTCATCACTAGAGTTCACCGGTTTTTCTTTCTGTTTTCCGCTTTGTGAGTTTAGATGTTTTTGCCTATTTCATCAATTGCAACTTTTTATTAAAAAGATGCAAAGTTTTGCCTAACTCCACTCCAGTAGCACCCTGGAGCAATTGTATGCCTGTTTCTTAAGGTACCGTCACACGTGGCGACGGTACCGCCGATTTGTTAGGCGATGCAGGGGCGTGGCCTATCGGCACCGATATCGCCCCTGCATCGCCTAATGTAAATAGGCGATGGCGACGCCTTTCACTGGTCGCCTCGTTTCAGAGCAGCGCTCTGACACCAGGCGGCCGATCTGGGGCGCTTTGTACACATCACCCGATGTAAATGCCACCTGTCAGCTCAACGGTACATCGCCGGAGGTGTCTCCCCGTGTAAACGGGGGGCGGCGATGCTGGCGGGGCGCCAAAAGCGTGCGCGCTCCCGCCAGTCACCCGCGACATCTCCAGCGAGGTAGCACCATGTGACGCGCCCCTTAGAGTCCCATTTTTTGCAACATTTTGAAAATAGATGAGACTTTTTACACAGTTGCCAAAATGGTTAAAGATAAGAAAACAATCATGAAGAGCGTTCACCAGTTTGATTAATTTGGCGCCATAAATGTCATTGAATACCACAAGACAAAAAAAAGGGATTATTTTTTTTAAAAAAAGCAAAAAACAAAAAGGATGAATTAGGGCCCAATTGTCCAATAATTTTAAAGAAGCCGAATTGTAAAAATGATTTTTGGCCTGAAACGCAAACATTCAGCTAAAACTATTTTGCAGTTGAATAAGTCCATTAATTTCTACATAGCCATAATAGAGCTTGTTTTTACGTGATGGGTTAAAAAATATTTGTTTATTGGGTTTTTTTTAGCTTAATTTTAATTTATTCATTTGTTTTAATAACTTTTTGTGGGTGCGGGAATACAGAAATAAATAGCAAAGCCATCATTGATTTTGTGTTTTCCATTTGCTTCGCGAGAGGTGCTAGGTATCTCCTAACATTAAGATGGTAATGAAGCTTGTATGCTACAATGGGCTTGACCGATGTACTGAGTGTAATGGAAGTTAGTGAGGAACTTGAGTATTATTCCAATAGATCTTCAGAAAAAGTACTCGAGATCCCTATTGTGTTCCATTATATTTGGGTATTCGAGTTGCGCCCATCGTAGCACCCAGCAGCTCGTTTTGAGTACCTAGAACCCAATCGCGGTAGTGCTCGCTCATCACTATGAATGATGCACCATACGGTAGTATGTTTTTGCTTTTGCTTTTAGAGCAGAAGACAATGGACACTGGTTACATATCACTTGGGACCACATGGAGCTACAATATGCAGGAGGCTATAGCAAAATCATTGGCAATCTGATACATTCAGCCATATCCACAGATCTATACAATTTTCTCTCTGATGGCCAAAGACATTAGGAAATAGTTTAGTGGTTGAACAGCATATTGAATGAGCGATTGTCCGGTGAGCGATCATTACGTCGATGTAGCCGTACACATATCAATCCATTTTAGTCATTACAGTCATTCAACCTGACCACACTAGTTACTTTAACTTTTGGGAACATTTTTTGAAGCAGAGATTGGTCTTGGACACAGAACTGTAATTCGGTATGTCCATTGACTTTATTTCAGCCAATGCTCATGTGTGATCGGTTAACTTGAATGATCGCTTAAAGAGGTTTTCCAATACTAATGTGACCACTTTTCTCTTGTTCTAACTATTCCTAACTAACACTTTCCCAATATACTTCTTCTCCCTCATCTGCTCCTCTAAGCTGATCTCTAAGAGGCTCGTAAATACCTTTACTGATATTGTAGATTTGATCCTTCCGGTCTGGAGAATGGGATCGGACTAGTAGAGCAGGGCACGTCACTGGTGGGGGTGGGGCTGCTTGTCTATGGGTGACAGCAGTGTCACACATGCCTAGATTAGATGTCACTCTCCTCTCAGTCTCTACCAGGACTTAACTATTGTTATGTGTTATGTTTACATAATTGTCTAGGTGTAGCCTCCATATTTTGTCTGATGGTATTAAAAGTTATATTTAAATAATGACATTATTATGTAATCCTTCCTGGTTTCATCATGAATTTAATTATGTACATCCTTGACGCACCCAGGGCAGGGTACTCAGGCGGGCAGTCTGGAGGTCACGGGTAGCTGCCAGAGACTGTGGCCCTGGTTGTCAAGGTAATCAGGGAAAAATATAAGGTATATATATATATATATATATAGGTTCGTGACGCCACCTGCAGCCTGCAGTACCTGGTGATGCTCACCAGCGCCGCTACAGTCCTCCGGTGGTCGGTGGTATGGCGGCAATGAAGGTGTAGTCCCCTGCAGGCAGGACTGGACCGCTGGGGCAGCGATTCTGTAAAGAAACAGTTTCTGCAAGAAAGGATGCAGCAGAGTCAACAAGTTACTTCGCCAGGTACGTTTATTGGAACTTTTGCAAAGTCATCACAGTTCACAGTTCAGCACATGTTATAACGACAAATGCTACGGGTGCTGAAAGTGGAATTTTTGGCTGATAGATGGATCCCTCACTGTGTGCCGTTCCTGTTCCTTTCTTTCCCTTGCCTCCCAGTGGCAGTGAAGTCTGACTTCTTAAAGATTAGTCCGACCTCCTGCTGTTCCTCGTTCTCTTTCTCCCTTGTACCCGTCGGGTGAACCTTCTCTGGTCTCTGCAGCGTCTTGCTGTTCCTGGTTCCCCTTTCTCTGGGCTCTTTGGGAGTCGGGGCTGTATCTATAGACCTCCCCGGTCATCGGATTTCTGTGAGCCTTATAGAACTCACAGGTGCGGGCTCCGGTACCCGGTTTCTTCCCTGGGGCAAACTCTTCTGGTTACTCTCTTCCCCACTTAGAGTGAACTCACGCTTCGAGCTTCTTTCTCTCTTTCTTCCTTCTGTTTCTGGGATCTCCTCTTTCTTCCTTGGGCCCCTCAGCTGAGGAGGCACCCCTTGCTCCCTTCCAGGCTGGCTGCCTGGTGCTTCCCCGACTCACTAACCCACTGAGTCTTAGCCTACGCTAGTTCCCCCTAGAGGTCACTATATACCCTCCCGGGGTCCCTCCCACCTTCTGATCTAGTGTGTGGGTGGTTGTTCTAGGGTTCCACCTACTGGCCATAGTTCCACTTGCAGTGGGGTGACTACACCACTTTTATGTTTTATGGGTGTAGTACCCCTTTTGTGGCACCTACATAGTGGAGCACCACATCCTCCCCTCTACAAGACCATTAAAGGACAATAAATGACCATTTGTCACGTCGCCGTTGGACTCAGTGGCTGGTGTTTCTGCCCCGGCTGCTGGGAGGTGCTGGGTTCCTTTGGCAGTTGGTGCCAGTAATAGGAGGGCCATGTCCTCGTATGAACTTGCTCCTTTGACACCTGCCTCTGTTGCTGGGCATCGCCGTGTTTCTCCTGTGGGTGATGATGATTACAGAAGGGAGGTTCCTGCAGAGGTGTCTGATAGGCGTAGGCTTCATTCTTCTATCAGAAGTGGGGTGGTTGGTACCAGTTGTGCATCACCATCTGGCCTGGTTGTAGGAGCGGTCCGGATGAGGTCATCAGGTTGTGAGCTCCAGCCTAGGAGAGGGAACTGCACCCTTCAAATACATTGGAGCCTGTCCTGCAGGCCACCAGATAAAATCTTGGTTTCCCCAGTGATCTAGTGTTATATTTTGCTATTTTGACCTTCCTGCTCTTAGTCCGCTGCTCATCATAGGCAGCTATCTCCTGGCCTCGGCTGTAATTCCAGATCCCTGTATAGGGGTAAGGGGTCTCAGGGTTGCTCGGGGTGCTGCTTTACCATCAGGTCAGCCTCGCAGCGAATGGTCATCACACCTTTGCACCGGAATCCCACACCAGTCATGTGGAAGGCAACGTGCATCATGGAAACTAATGAATTGCGTCATCCCACCATGTAACCGCGTGAGGCAAAGAACTGGCAGAAAACCAGCAAGATTTTACTCGATCACACAGGGGGCAATTCATGTAAATTATATCAATGTTACGCATTGCCTTTTCCCTGTATGAAGCAAATTATTGATGTTAGCACAGGAAGGCCTCATGTATGGTTCGATTGGCCTCAGCCCCGGAAGACTTGAAGAACTTGAGATCTGCAGCTTAAAGTTTCAAGTTAATTGTGCTTAGGGGGTCTCTAAATACGTTGACACATTACAGTGTCAGGTCAATCATATACCTCAGAATAGGAAGGCTTCACCTGGTCATTTAGGAGGCATTCACATTATTGATATCAATTATGTGCATCATTCCCATCTATAAGACATTACAAGGCCAATAACTGACCTTTACGTTGGAACCCCCACACCAGTCACGTGGAAGGCAATGTGCATGGTGGACATTAATGACTTGCGTCATCCCCCAGAGCAGAAAGTTTCACTCAATCACACGGGGAAAGCAGGTCAACTCATGTAATTGATATCAATCTTGTGCATCGCCTTCCCCCTTCTATGAAGTCAGTCATTGACATCAGCATCGGAAAGCCTCATGTGGGGTTCGGTTGTCCTCTGCACAAGCAGACTTGTACAACTGGGGATCTGCGGCATAAAGTCTCAGGTTAATTGTGCTTAGGGGGTCTCTAGATACGTTGACACAATAGTGTTCGGTCAATCATAGACCTCAGCACTAGAAGGTCTCATGTAAGGTTCAATAGTTCTCAGCAAAGGAAGACCTCAAGAACTGGAAATCTGTGGAATAAAGTCTCAGGTCAATTGTACTTTGGGGATCTCTAGAGACTCCATAGCATAATTAATGGTGGCATGGTACGGTGGTTTAGTGGTTAGCCCTGTATGGTGGCTCAGTGGCTAGCACTGTATGGTGGTTCAATGATTAGCCCTGTAGGGTGGCTCAGTGGTTAGCACTGTAGGGTGGTTCAGTGGCTAGCACTGTATGGTGGCTAGGTGGTTAGCACTATATGGTGGCTCAGTGGTTAGCACTGTAGGATGGCATTGCAGCCTTGCAGTGCTGGGTTCCTATGTTAAAATTCCACCAAGGACAACATCTGCAAGGAGTTTGTGTCTTCTCTCTACGTTTGTGTGGGTTTCCTCCGAGTTCTCCGGTTTCCTCCCACACTCTAAAGAAACACTGATAGGATGTTTAGATTGTGAGCCCCAATGGTGACAGTGATGATGTCTGTAAAGCGCTGTGGAATATATGGAGCTATATAAGCGAATCAATATTATTTCATGGTAAGCGAGACACCTTCAATCTGGACAGATTTTATTCTGGCCAAATCGAATCTGCCCAGTAAATCAAGTGAAGGTCCTCGAAAAGAATTTGTTTCTCACTAGCGCCGCTATTTTTTTAAGAGAAATCCGCTGTGTCACCTCTGCCACATCTCAGTTTATCTTCACTAAACTCTACAAATCCTTCCACTCAGGTAACTTAGAAGCTCGAGCTGCCGTAAAACTACCCAACAAATAAGATGTTTTGGATCATGCTACGCTTTCCTAAAGCTCTCCGAGTTAAGAAAGACGCCTGCTTGCAAAGCTTATTTTTTTTATTTTTTGCTTTTTTTTACTGGCAGCGCTAACTATGCCCAGCGGAGGAAGGAAAAAAAAAATGGAACTCATTAGCATTCACTGGCAAAAGATTGGCAAAAATCTTGTGCATTGTGTTCACATCTTGGCACCGAAATGGTTAGGGATCGAGTCCCACAACATCATGCTTATCTCATTGTGTTAGAGAGCTCTTGAGAATGTTATTAGCTGGGTGTACGTCTTGCCGTTTTTTTCCACATGAGGCAGATGGGTAATTACGACGCTAATAGTCTGATTGAGAGAAATCAGATGCAGTGGTTCGCCCAATTAGATGATACATTAGCTTCCGTCTTTGTAAGCAGCTAATGTGTGAAGCAAAGTGGTATTTTTGAGGGTCAGAATCCTTAAACAAGTGCCGAGTTTCAAATTATTGTGTGTGTCTCTTCTCTCTCTCTCCCTCTCTCTCCTTTTTTTTTTTCTAATGGAGGAAGAGTGCTAAGTCTTCATTACTAAAAGCATAGAAAATGCAAATCAGGGTCTGAAACAAAAGAGGAAAGGGACAGGCGAGAATATTTGCTGTCCAATGTTTCAACCTACAACATCAATTACATTGAAATGCCGGGCATGGGAGACTAATCAAGAATGGTATAATTGTAATAATTGTGAGCTTTTGTTGCAGAGGCGAAGCCGTTGTTACCGGCGGCCATTTGTTTCTTACTATTGTTAAAAAGGGGGGAAAGATTTACAAAATGTATCGGGAGGAATTAGGAAGGTAACAGGGCGAGTCATAATCTCCGAACAAGGAAATGTAGCGGGGCTCCGATCCATTCTAAAGTAGTGGAAATATTTAGCAAGTAGAAGAAATTGCTGCAAATGTCGTCAACGGCGCGCCGGAAGAGGGAGGGGGGTTGTGTGTTTTTTTTGGATTTAACTATTTAGGATTTTAATATGAAGAAGGATGGGAAAAACATGACTGCTTTCTTCCAGAAATGGCATATGGGTGTGGTAGAATTTAGTTGCGATACCAGGTATAATCCAAGGGCTGGCTGGCCTAGGGGGCAGGGGGCCAGATGCCCCCCAGGCCAGTGGTCAAGCAGCAGTTTTTAAGCTGCCCAGCCATCAGTCATGTTGGTCTGGGAGGCCACTCTGCCCTTGAAGCTCACTGTTCATAGGCCACTGCTGTGTGCTTGCCCCTAGGCTGAAATTTGCCAGTCAGTCCCTGGTACAACCTGTTGGAGATACAGCCATTTTAATTAATTTCTTTATTTTACTCACTTAGCCATGTGTTTCCAGCTTAAACTGGATGTACCCGCACCATTTTTGGCCCCATTGACTTTTAGGCACTTGATCTGGGTTGTCACGGTTTTCCCCTAAGACTAAAAACGCAATATGTTGCATTGTTTTTCTCCGTGTCAAAAACGGTGACCACCCGGATCTGGGACAATGCAGGTGGAAGTAAAATAGGGCTCTATGTAACCCGGATCTGGGTTGTTTGTCTGCGCATGCCAAGAACAAACTTCTAAATGACACACCCCCTAGAGGGCATGTAATTTAGAACTGGATCCAGGAAAAAAAAGGTATGCAACCGGAAGCAATTTTCTGCTCCTGCACGGGTATAATCACTGATTCGTGAGCCCGTATCAATGATAATACCGATGTGGGTGCATCCTGTGGCATCAATGTGGGGAATAGCAGGGGAATCCGAGGGGATGCAAGCTTTACCTGCATCCCCCTGGATTCCATGTTTTCATTTTTCCATCAGCATCCCTGTATGAGGACTAATTTTGCGGGACAAATTGTAGTTTCGAATGACAACATTTTAACATAGACAAATAAAAAGAGAGATCTATAATGAAGAGCACTCATTGCGCTCAAAACACGTAAGTTGTCATCCTCTCTTGCTCGTATGGATCTGTAATTGCTATATGACAGTTTAAATAACTCAGACTTTTATCAGTAAGGCTGGCTTCACACCACGGCGCAGTCCTGTCCGGGGCTGTCAGGCATGAACCTGACAGTCCCGGACCGGACCAGCACACAGAACCGGAGGGCCCTCCGGTCCTGTGTGCAGCCGGACGCAGCTGCGGCTGCTAATGATTCAGGACCGGGACTCACAGGGAGCTAGCCGCGGTCCTGAAATAACAGCCGCCAGTGTCCGGTTCCTGGATCATCCCGGACTGGGGAAATCTGGCCCCATAGGCTCCCATGTTAGGGAGCGCCGGATAGCCCCGGATCCAGGAGAATCCGAACAAATCCGGGATCCAGCTTTTTGGGGTGATTTTTCTTCCCGGACACAAAAACATTGTAAGCAACATTTTTGTGTCTGGTGAGAATAATCCGAATTCTGCCATCTGGCTCCATCCAGCCCCATAGGCTACTATGGGGCCAAAAACCAGTCCGGGGCTGTCTGGTTTACATCAGACAGCCCCGGACCTTGCCGTGGTGTGAAGCCCTCCTTCCTCCTCTTCTTCATTTTATCATATAATGTAAAAATAAGGTGAAATTCCAACTGCAGTAAAATCGGGGGGAAAAAAGAATACATTTTAGCCCGTTCACTTGAAATTTTTGTAGTTTTATTTTTGTTTAATTTCTTTTTTTGTTGAACTACTAATTATAAAGAAAATAAAGAAAACATTCCTATATTCTGACATGTACCAGGGCTCATTTTTTTTGCATTTTGGGTTGTCAGTTTTATCATCTTAAGGGTAAAAATAAATACATAAAAAATAAATAAATAAAATAAATAATGACTAATAGTAATAATAAAAAAAAAATAAAAATAATAAAAAAAGATAAAAATGAAAAAATATAATAAGATAAAATATAGATAAAATAATAATAATAATAATAATTATAATTATTATAATTATTTTAATTATTATTATTATTATTATTAATAGTATCAATAATAATGAAATAAAAAGTGTAAAAAAAAATATAAAAAATAACAAATAAATATATAAAACAAACAAAAAAAAAAAAAAAAACAATAATAATAATAATAATAATAAAATAAAAAATAAAATATAAAAATAATTTTAAAAAAATTAAAATTTTAATAATTCAAATAATAAAATTAAAATAAAAAATAAAATAATAATTAATAATAATAATGAAAAAAGTGTAAAAATAAAAATATAAAAAATAAAAATTGTAAATAAAAAAATAAAAAGTAAATTAAATATTACTAAATAATAATACTAAAATGAAAAAAATTGTAAAAAGTTAAATATATAAAATAAACAAATAAAAAAATTAAATGAATAATAATGATAATAATAATATTTAAAAATAAAATATAAAAAATAACAAAAAAATAAAAATAATAATGAAATAAAATATATAAACAATTAAATAAATAATAATAAAAAAAACATAATATAAAACATATTAAAAAAATAAAAACAAAACATAATAATAATAATAATTATTATTATTATTATTATTATTATTATTATTAATAATTAAATAAAAAGTGTAAAAAAATAAAATCTAAAACAAAGAAAAAATAAAAAATAAAAAAAATAAATAAAAGTAAAATAAATATGAATGAATAATAAAATAAAAAAAATCATAAAAAGTAAAATATAAAAATTAAACTAACCAAAAAATTAAATAAATAATAATAATAATAATAAATAATAATAATATCTTACAAATATTAAAAATAATAAAAAAAATTAAACAAATAAAATATAAAAAATTATTAAAAATAATAATAATAATAATAATAAAAAGTGTAAAAAAATATAAAAAATAATAAAAGAAATAAATAAATAAAAAATATTTAAAAAATAAAATAAAAAAAATAATAAAATAAAAATAAATAAATAAAACATAATAATTCATATTTATTATTATTATTAATAATAATAATAATAATTAAATAAAAAGTGTAAAATAATAAATATAAAAATTATAACAAATCAAAAAAGTTAAATAAATGTTAATACATAATAATAATAAAATAACAAAATTATAAAAAGTAAAATGTCAAAATTAAACAAACATAAAAAGAAACTAATAATAAAAAATAATAATAATTAATTATTATTAATAATAATAATAATAATAAGAAGAAGAAGAAGAATGAAATAAAAGTGTAAAAAAATTAAATATAAAAAAATAATAAAAAAATAAAAATTAAAAAATAAGTAAAATAAATATTAATTAAAAATAATAATAAAGTAAAAAAATATAAAAAGTAAATGATAAAAAATAAACAAATAGAAAAATGAAATATATAATAAATAATAATAATAAAAATCTTTTAAAAATATAAAAAAATAAATAAAATATAAAATATAAAAAATAACAAAAGAAGAAAATAAATAATAATAATAATAATAATAATAATATAATAAAGATTAAAAATGAAAAAATTACCAGTGAAGTAACGAAAAATAGATTCTGCCATTGTTTTTTTTTTTTTAATTTAGTGCTCACCATATGAGATAAATATTTAGATATTTTATTAGTTTAGGCAGTTACACCAGCTATCTTAATTCATATATTATTTTTTTTACATTTCTCATTATTTATTGGGAAGAGGGCTGTGATTTAAGCTTTAATATTTAACATTTTTATGCTTTTTACATATATAGTTGATCCTCTTAGGACACTTGAACAATTTTTTCATTGTGAACTTTGTTTTAAGTTTGCAGTGCATTGTCAACCTAAGAAAAAAAACATGAAAAGTGCCCCGCTATAAATACATAAATAAATAACAAGCAAGTGCTTATGAATAACAGGGTACTTAGTGAACACATTTTTTAGCAGAAAAACATAAAGGTGTGCCCATTCCGGGACAGTACCTAACTCTTTCTAGTGGATAAAAACTTTACCAATGTCCGAGCAGAACTCAATCTGAGCAAGGGGGAAGAGTAACCTTGGACCTAAAATGGTGACACAGCCATGGGAAGCCTATATGGAAAGCCCAGTTCAGTGAAAGGGGGGGCACACCTAATATCTGTGCTAAATACAAGACATTGAAAAAATAAAAACTGAACCAGAACATGAATTGATGTACATGCAAGCAGGGGCATAACTACAACAGGTGCAGGGGTTGCAATTGCACCCTGGCCCTGGAGCTTGGGGGGCCCCAAAAGTGCCTTTGGCCTATTGTTGGAATATGTTTAGTGCAACAATTCCATTCCTGTATATGTAAGTGTTCTATTGCTAGGTTTGTGTGTGGCGCCCCTGCGACCAGGGCGCCACACACAAAAACCAGTTTATACATTAAACACCCTCACAGACATCCCACACACCACTAGGAGACAGCACCCAACCCGGAGCCTGGAACTCTAGGTGGGCAAGGGGTGGTGGGTTTAGAGGACAGTGGGTGGGAACGCATGTAGGTCAGGTGACAGAAGGTAGAAATAGAGGAGGAGGAGGAGGAAGGACTTAGTAGGCCGAGGGTGCCGAGCTGGAAAGACACAAGAACAGAAAGACAGAGACACGCGTTCTGGAGGAGTGGGGCTGATGGAGATGCAGAATCCACAGCGTCAGAGAAACCATGGGGAGAAAGCTCGTCTATAGCCAGCACCCCAGGAGTGTGAGGAAATAGACGGACCAGCAGCACTGGGTCTGAGGAACTTGGCAGCAACGACCAACTACAGGCTCAGTAGTCTTCTCTATTGAAGCTGGAGTCACACGGGTCAGAGGGAGCCTGATAGTGCCTTGTGAGAGAGGGGTATGGCAGGCTAGGCAGACTGCAGAGTGTCGGCTCTGACGGGGAACTGAAGATTCACCCGGTATCCCCAGATTCACCGACGGGGAGCTCAAATTCTAAGTTGGAATTCCCACACCAAGGACAGGAAGCACAGTAGCAACCACGAGGACCCACCGGGGTCCAAGCTGCCGCTATACTGTCCGGAGACACACAAAGAGATAGAGATCACTGCTTGGAAAGGACACTAGAAGGAGTGAGGGGTCTCAGAGAGCAACAACCTCCCTGCAGTGGGTTTAGTGAAAACCGGAGTAAAGTGACTGAACTTGTGTTAAGAAGTGCACTGTACTAAGAACTGCTGTAACTGTTTGAAGAGAACTGACCAGTGAACCCTTCTTCAGACTCCCGTGTGTGATTCCCTGCAGACAGAACTTTACTATATCTTTGCAACCTTGTCTGTGACTGATTTCTTCCAGCAGAACAGCAGAAAGGTCCCACCTGGGGAGCCACAGCCTGTCAGCTCTGCACACTAACTGGAGGAAGGCTGCACCTATTACAACCCCCATCATATCCATCATAGACTTTAACTATCACTGCCCCGGGGAACCCAGCTCTACCCGTGGAGAGCTATTACATCTCCAGCTGCCAAACATCATCCCCAGAGGTTCTGCAGCAGCGGTGGTCCCATCATTGACCACAAACCGTGGGTGGCATCACGACAAACTGTATCCTTTGTATATATCCCCTTTTACTTGTGAGAACCCAGGACACGGTCCGGACCAGGACCTCCGTGACATCCCCAGCAGCGACCAGGTCCGGTACCGAGTACCTCGTCCCACTGGGCTCCACATGTGCATTGTCTATTAATTTAAATAAATAAAACACTCCCAGAGGCTCACAAACAGGAAAGACTATGTGACTGTGCTCAGTTTCCTGTGTCTGTGCATGAGAGGAGAAGCAGCCTGCTGATGCTGCACAGAGACACTTATGATATGTATATTCCTGATTCCACAAAGCCTATCATATCTGTACCTGTTTATTGCTAATTAACGCTCTGTTCTGTTGGCAAAACACTTGAGAGTATCCTGAATGATCGGCTGCCAACACCTATAGAAAAAGACTAATGCTATTAAAGTTTTGCAATAATTAGTTGGGGGTCCCGTTAGAGCTTTTGCATCGGGACCCATGACCTTCAAGCTATGCCCCTGCATACAAGGTATAAAACCATGGTCACACTGGACACTAAACAGACAAAACCGAAGAAAAAAGCATATGAAAAAATACATTGCTATAAACAAATGAGTAAAAAGTAAGTGCTTATGAGTGTGGCGCCCCGCATATGCAGGCGTCACAGAGGGGTACTACACCCGTAAAAGAGGTGTAAATACTCCAGCTGCAGGTGGACCCGAGGATGGTGGGTGGGACCCATTCTCAGCACTCCCACATTAGATGAGCGGTGGAAGGTTACCTGAGAGGGGATATATTCACCTCTAGGGGGATCAAGGAGAGCTTTAGCCTTTGGCAGGAGGGCCAGTAAGTCTTCTGGCTTCGGTCAGTGGCCCCTGGCCTTCGGGCTAGATGGAGGAGGAAAGAAGTTAGAAAGGCTCTGACTAATTGGAACGAGGCAGCAGGTCAAACCGAGGCGGTTTCAAGCCGAACCGGAGGGAAGAAGAAGGGACCTTGAGGAGGTCCTGAAAGAGTGCACCCGACGAGAGAAGTCTGGTCCCTAGAGAGAAAGGGAGATCCTCAGAGTGGAGCGACCATACTCCAGGGGATACTCCAGTCGACCACTTTGCAGTCGGAAACCGGCTGCTGTGGCTTGTTTACTAGCCGCAGCATTCTGCCAGTGGAGCGGTCTGCCTGCTTCCTCACCAATGAGGGAGGGGACTCTCAGTACTACCTACATGGAGCTACTGGGTATAGGCCTATCCTTGACGGGGAAGAACGGACACGTGTCAGTTAATGAAGGTACACCAAGGGTTCCACCATACCACCTGGGATCCACTTGCAACCACCTGTTAAGCTACCTGTTATTTGTAACATCTTGCTGAACTGTGAACTGTATCTGATGCTGCTACAAGTTGACAGTAAAGTACCCGGGAGAAAGTGACTTTGCTTCTGCGTGTATTTTCCTATTTCAACCTGTTCCCTTGCAGGAACGCTGCCCCGGAGGAACAGCCCTACCTGTAGGGGGCTTAGTCATCTCAGCCGCATTACCAGCTACCTCCGGAGGACTGTGGCGGCGCTGGTGATCCATCACCATAAACTACAGGTGGCATCACGTGAACTGTATATAGAATCCCCTGTATATACATCCCTTTTTTGAAGTGTCACCCAGGACACGGGATCAGGCGTGGCCACCACTCCCCGTGACACAGCAACGCTACCCTGGAGCCTGATACCCGAGTACCCCAAAGCCTGGGGCTCGACATATGCAACATAGTGTACTTAGTAAGCACGTTTTTGAACAAAAAAGCATAAAACTGTATTTTTCATATGGTTTGTTTCTTAGGTTTTGTCTGTTAGTGAACATACTCTTATACCCTTCATGTACTGTATATAAATTCATGTTCCAGCTCATTTTTTTTTTTTCAGTTTCTTGTATTTAATGCAGGTATAGGGTGTCCCGCAATCACTCTTCTCCTCTAACTTAATCGAGGCATGCCTGAAGTTTAAATCAGATAAACATCAGATATAAGACTTCTCTCGAAGACTGTGCACACAGAAGTGTTTATTATAATCAACCTCAGCTTTTTACACAGCACAAAGGAGGTAAGTATCAAGGGGCCGCCTCCACAGGATTCAGCCAATCAGAGCAATGTCCAAGCATAGATAAGGGGCCCTAATTAGTCCTGTAACATCCTCTTTACATTCCAAAGAGATATTCTTTTGTTCATAGTATAACTGGTTCTGGTTGGTTCTCTCAGGATACAAGCACAGACATCCCAATATAAATATACAGTACATACATATATCAAGGTCAACAGTATATACTTCAAAGTGCAGACATGGACAACCAATGCAACATATAAATATATATACACTACGTTTTCATAACTTATAGCAAAATATAAGTATAAATATTTGGTACAATATACATACCAGGGCTTCATAATGTTTTTCAGCAAATTTTAGAATCTTACCCTTGACCCCTTCGTTAAGCTGGACATTGCATATATAATACTTCCCATGGCTGTGTCTCCATTTTGGGATCCAGGTTACTCTTCACCCTTAGTCATATTGAGTTCTGCTCGGACATGTGGTAAAGTTTTTAAAATACGAGTCAGGTACTGTCCCGGAAGGGGTACACCTTGTCACGTGTTAACTAAGTACGCTGTGTTATTTATATGCGCTTACTTTTTACTTTTTTTTTTTTAACCCAGCTCTTCCCAAAGCCCTGGTGCGGTGGAACTGGGATGATCGAAGGGGTTAATAACAGCTAAGTATTGACTGCTGTCATTAATAATAATAATAATCTTTGTTTATATAGCGCCAACATATTCCGCAGCGTTTCACAATTCAAGCCCAGATTGGCTTCTAAAATAACGGCCCATTAACTATCCAGTAAGTAAATAGTTAATAAACACACACAAAGAGAAAGGTCCTTTAGTAGAAATAAAATACACAGACATCCCTCATTTTCACATTTATTAACCCTAAACGTACCTTCCAACGATAAACCACAACGATGTCCCATGAAGCACACTCGACTCTACTGCATCGGAGGTTATGCTGAAGACAGAAGTATCATGGCTACCTTGGCAACTGCATCAGCTGTGTGGTACCTTGGTAACCGCTGGTATGGCCGCAGCTCTCAAGGCACTCATTTTGAGATCGGAAGTCACGATCTTCTTCTTTAGCGAGACCTCAGGTGCAGCAGACCTGAGCGTGCTTCATGGGACATCATTGTTAATTATCATTGGAGGGTATGTTTGAGGTTAATAAATGAGAAAATGAGGATTGTCTGTGTGTTTTATTTCCAATAAAGGATTTTTCTCTGTGGGTGTGTTTATTAGCAATTTACTTACAGGCTTGATAAAGGGCTTGTATCATAGATGCTTATGATTTTTAGATTGATTATGAGTATTGGTATGCCATGTTCATGGCTGTATGCATTAGGCAAAGAACCCTTAGTTGTATATAAAAAAATGTATTTGTCTAATTGTTTTGTAATTAATCACACATGGGGTAATAGGTTGTTATATGTGTATACATACATTGTCTGTTCATTTGATTTTAGTTGCCTATGAGTAAGGACATAAAGTCCGAAACCCGTCAGACGTGCGGAGATGTTGCCCCCTGACATGTGATGACAGGTATGTTTTAAAAGAATTTTTTTTACAATGGATTGAATAAAGAAAACAAAAGACTTTTTATAGACTCATCTGCTGCTGTTTTTTACTTCCTTTCTAAGTAATGTAGTGTATGTACACATTGACTGCACCAGCAGAATAGTGAGTGCAGCTCTGGAGTATAATACAGGAGGTAACTCAGGATCAGTAATGTAATGTATGTACACAGTGACTGCACCAGCAGAATAGTGAGTGCAGCTCTGGAGTATAATACAGGAGGTAACTCAGGATCAGTAATGTATGTACACAGTGACTGCACCAGCAGAATAGTGAGTGCAGCTCTGGAGTATAATACAGGAGGTAACTCAGGATCAGTAATGTAATGTATGTACACAGTGACTGCACCAGCAGAATAGTGAGAGCAGCTCTGGAGTATAATACAGGAGGTAACTCAGGATCAGTAATGTGTAATGTATGTACACAGTGACTGCACCAGCAGAATAGTGAGTGCAGCTCTGGAGTATAATGCAGGAGTTAACTCAGGATCAGTAATGTAATGTATGTACACAGTGACTGCATCAGCAGAATAATGAGTGCAGCTCTGGAGTATAATACAGGAGGTAACTCAGGATCAGTAATGTAATGTATGTACACAGTGACTGCACCAGCAGAATAGTGAGTGCAGCTCTGGAGTATAATACAGGAGGTAAATCAGGATCAGTAATGTAATGTATGTACACAGTGATTACACCAGCAGAATAGTGAGTGCAGCTCTGGAGTATAATACAGGAGGTAACTCAGGATCAGTAATGTAATGTATGTACACAGTGACTGCACCAGCAGAATAGTGAGTGCAGCTCTGGAGTATAATACAGGAGGTAACTCAGGATCAGTAATATAATGTATGTACACAGTAACTGCACCTGCAGAATAGTGAGTGCAGCTCTGCAGTATAATACAGGAGGTAACTCAGGATCAGTAATGTAATGTATGTACACAGTGACTGCACCAGCAGAATAGTGAGTGCAGCTCTGGAGTATAATACAGGAGGTAACTCAGGATCAGTAATGTAATGTATGTACAAAGCGACTCCGTGAGAAGTAACATTTCTTTTTAAAAAGATATGAAACTCTCTTTAAATCACTTTGTATCAGCAAGTTGAAACCCTCACCAATATCCACAACAAAGCAGAGAATATTGTACATAAACATGTCTGCCACTAACATTGATTGTAAATGCCCTTTTAGTTTAGCAAATACAAATAGATTTGTATTTTTGTCAAAAAACAAAAAACAAAACAATAACTACTTTGAAAGTGAGAATTAAAACTATGTTTCCATAGTCGAGTTTGTCTGAATGGGAAGGTATCATGGCTGTTTACACTGGTTGTTACATTGTTCCTAATTGATTCATTTATTATGTTCTGCCGGGGGACAATAGCTTCTCAGTTTAGTGTTGTCCTTTTTTTTAACCACTAGAAACAACAGCTTTTGTTAATGTGGACAAGTATAAATAATCTAACGATATAACTGCAAGTACATGGGCAGGTAACGAGAAAACAGCAAACGACTATAAACCCTGAGTAATTATCACAGAAAATGCGCTGTATATGGAGGACTATGAAATCAGGGTAGACAAGAGTCAAACATCTCTAGAGGCCAACATACGGAAAAAGCAGAAAACACAACATACACGTTATCTATCCACACAGTCTGGAAAAGAAGGTCAAAGCGGCAGCACCTGAGCCTCTGGCTGAATCCAGGGATTGTTTATATTAGAAGCCGCCCTTCCTTATGTTTATTTATGTATTCATTTTATTTGTTTTCTAAACTACTTCCAAAGTACTTTGAAGATCTGGTCCACACTTTACTCTGCACTGACGTTCTACAGTGTCAATGCAGAGTAAGGCTGGTTTCACACTACCATTTTTCGACATCCGTATGAATCCAACTGAAACTGGTTGCACCATATCCATTCTTGGCCCCATTGACTTTCAATGGGGCCACAGGCACTTGCCGATGCATCCAGTTGTTTACGGTTCCCCCTGATCCGGGTGGCCACTGTTATTGCACTGAGACCAAAACTGCATCTTGGAGCAATTTTGGTCTCCATGACAAAACTGTGAACACCCAGATCCAGGGCAATGCATGTTAAATTACAATGGGACTTTATTGAACCCGGATCCGGCAGAATCCGGATCCCACTGGATCCATACAATGGTTTCAGGGTTTTGGTCTGAGCATGCCCAGAACCAAGTTTGAAATGTCACACTCCCTAGGGGGCGTGTCATTTTCCACTGGATCCAGTATGTATATAAGGGTCTATGAGGTCTTCTACTGTTTATTGGAGGGATTTGTGGTGGGGGCTAATATTGTATATAAGAGGGCTATGTGGGGGCTCACTGTATATATGAGGGCTATGTGGGGGTTTGTACTGTATATAAGAGGCTATGTGAGTGCTTATACTGTATATAGGGGGATATGTGGGGCCTTATTCTGTATATAGGGGGCTATGTGGGGCCTTATTCTGTATATGGGAGTTATGTGAGTGCTTGCTTATACTGTATAATGAGAGGCTATGTAGGGACTCATACTGTATTTAGGGACAATAATAATAATAATAATAATAAATCTTTGTTTATATAGCTCCAACATATTCCGCAGCGCTTTACAATACAGTGGTTTGTATACAAATGGTCATAGGTAACAATAAAAATATACAATACAGTAAGTAAATAAAGAGGACCTGTCACACCCCGGTGCTTAGCAAACTAAACACAGCACTGAATGGGCTATATACAGTAAAAAGGACTTCTATTAGGGAGTATGATAGGCCACCTTTAAAACATGTGTTTTTAGGGAGCGTCTGAAGCTATGCAATTGTGGATAGTCCTGATTTCTTGGGGTAGAGCATTCCAGAGGATTGGTGCAGCTCAGGAGAATTCTTGGAGCCTGGAGTGGGAGGATCGGATTAGTGCAGATGTTAGTCGAAGGTCATTTGTAGAACGTAGAAAACGGGTGGGGTGATAGACAGAGATGACGGAGGAGATGTAGGGGGGTGCTGCACTGTGAAGACCTTAGTGGGTGAGAACTAGAAATTTGAATTGGATCCTGTAGTTTACAGGCAGCCAGTGCAATGACTGGCACAGAGCGAAGGCATCTGAGTAACGATTGGCCAGATGGGTGATCCTGGCTGCTGCATTAAGGATGGACTGGAGAGGGGAAAGTTTAGAGAGGGGGATGCCGGTTAATAGAGAATAGCAGTAGTCAAGGCGGGAATGGATTAGGGCCATGGTGAGGGTTTTTGTTGTTTCCATGGTGAGAAAGGGGCGGACTCTAGAGATGTTCTTCAGGTGTAAGCGACAAGAGTGGACAAGAGACTGTGTATAGGAGGTGAGGGAGAAATCGGTGTCAAACATAACACCCAGACAGCCCTGCTGCCTAGGCATTATCGTGGTGCCGCAAACTGAGAGAGAGATGTCAGATTTAGGGAGGTTAGTGAAGGGCGGGAGCAGAAGAAGTTCAGTTTTGGAAAGGTTGAGTTTCGAATAGAGAGCTGACATGATGTTGGAAATTGCAGCTAGACAGTCATTGGTGTTCTTTAAGACCGCAGGGGTAAGGTCAAGGGCTGAAGTGTATAATTGTTTGTCATCAGCATAGAGGTACTGAAAGCCAAATCTGTTGATGGTGTGTCCAATTGGGGCCATGTAGAGAAAAGGGCCAAGGACTAAACCCTGTGGGACCCCAATAGTGAGAGGAAGAGGGAAGAAGTGGAGCCAGCGAATGATACACTGAAAGAACGATCAGACACACGGGAAGAGACCCAGGAGAAAGCTGTGTCCTTGATGCCGATTGAGTGCCGCATGGAGAGTAGGAGATGCTGGTCAAAAGTGTCAAAAGCTGCAGAGAAGTCAAGAATAAGCAGAGAGTGGTCACCATTACGTTTTGCTGTCAGAAGGTCAATGGTTACTTTGTTGAGGGCATTTTCTGTAGAGTGTAGGGGGTGGAAATCAGACTGTAATGGGTCTAGAAGAGAGTGAGTGGAAAGGTAACAGGTGAGGTGGGAGTAGACCAGGCGCTCCAAGAGTTTAGAGATTGGAGACAGGTCTGTAGTCATTTGTACAGGATGGGTCAAGAGAAGATTTCTTTAATAATGGAGTAATGATAGAATGTTTGAAGGAGGAGGGGAAGATGCCAGAAGAGAGAGACAGGTTGAAGATTTTGGTTAGGTGAGTGGTGACAACCGGAGAAAGGGACTGGAGTAGATGTGAGGGAATGGGGTCAGTGGTGCATGTGGTGGGACGAGAGGAAGAGAGGAGCCTGGAGACTTCTTCTTCTGTGACTGGGTCAAATATGGAGAGTGAGCCGGAGAAAATGTGGGGAAAAATGGGAGTAGCAGCACTTGGAGGTTGGGAGCTGATTTCCTGGCGGATGTTGTCTATTTTCTCCATAAAGTAAGAAGCCAGATCATCAGCACAGAGGTCAGTGATGGAGGCCTGCACTTTAGGACTGAGGAGAGAGTGAAAGGTGTCAAAGAGTTTTTTTGGATTATTGGATAGTGAGGAGATCAAGGTGGTGAAGTAGGTTTGTTTAGTGACTATGTGGGAGCTCATACTGTATATAAAGGATTATGTGAGAGCTCATACTCTATGTAGGCGCTATAATGGGGCTCATACTGTGTTATATAAAGGGCTAGGTGAGGACACATATTGTATATATATGTGGGCAGTGTATGTAGGGATGATCATACTGTATACAGAGGGCTTTGTGGAGGTTCATGCTGTTTATAGGGTCAAACAAAGGGGCGAGGCAGTCCATAATAGTAGTAATCCATAGGAAGCAGCCTCTCTCTTCAGTGTCCATCCCTCCATAACCCAAAAGGGTAATTCACTACAGGTGCAATAACTAGAGATGGGCAAAATGTCATGCAGGCTGTGGACCGCTAAGTAAGAGCCGCAACACTAACTCAAAACAGGGCTCTGGGCGGTGTGTCCTCTAGGGGCTTTCAAGTACCCCGACTCCTGCTCAACAAGCACGGTGCACACTCCATTTTTAGATTCAGAAACTCAGTTATGTTCACTGGGATTCAAGTTGTGCCTTTATGGGACATTAAAAAGTGCCGACTGCAGGGCAGTAAATGATGCCCATCCGGGTACCAACTACCTGTTATCCACTGCCCTGGCCATGGTAGACGTACTCCTCCCTATGAAATGTGAAATATTTTCTAATCTTGTTTGCTGCCCACCAACCACACTTTGAAAAAGATGAAAGGGCAGCCTACCACTCCAAGTCCGTCCAGTTGAAAGACATTGGTCATAGGCTCCACTTCTCATCTAACTCTCTCCTTGACAACCTACAATAAGAGTTCCGGCCCCACCACTCCACCGAAACTGCCCTAACCAAAATTACTAATGACTTGCTCACAGCCAAAGCTAACAGACAATTCTCCATCCTCCTACTACTAGACCTGTCCTCTGCCTTTGACACAGTTGACCACTCTCTCCTACTACAGATTCTTTCTTCCCTTGGCATCAAAGACCTTGCCCTGTCCTGGATTGCCTCATACCTTTCCAACCGCACATATAGCGTTTCCCACTCCCACACTACCTCCTCATCCCACCCTCTCTCTGTTAGAGTCCCACAAGGCTCTGTCCTGGGGCCCCTACTTCTATCCATCTATACCCTTGCCCTAGGACAACTCATACAGTCCCACGGCTTTCAGTACCACCTGTACGCTGATCACACTCAGATCTACCTCTCTGGCCCAGATGTCAGTTCTTTGCTGTCCAGAATCCCGGAGTGTCTATCAGCCATATCCTCCTTATTCTCCTCTCGCTTCCTAAAACTCCATGTAGACAAAACGGAACTAATCATCTTTCCTCCATCCCATCTTTCATCTTCACCACCTGATCTATTATGGTAAATGACATCATGCTCTCTCCCAAACCTCAAATCCGCTGCCTTGGAGTAACTCTCGACTCTGCCCTGCCCTTCAAACCACACATCCAAATTCTCGCCACCTCCTCTCGCCTCCAGTTCAAGAATATTTCCAGAATCCGTCTTTTCCTCAGCCCTCAATGTACTAAAATTCTTGTACATGCCCTTATCATCTCCCACCTCGACTACTGCAACCTCCTCCTCTGTGGCATCCCTGCTAACACTCTTGCACCTCTCCAGTCTGTCCTCAACTCTGCTGCCCGACTAATCCACCTCTCTCCTCGCTACTCCCCTGTTTCTCCTCTGTCTGCAAATCTCTCCACTGGCTCCCAATTCCCCAATGAAACCAGTTAAAGCTACTAACACTGACCTACAAAGCCGTCTCCTTCCTATATCTATGAACTAATCTCCCAATATCTTCCCTCACGTAATCTTTGATCCTCCCAAGACCTCCTTCTCTCCTCCACACTTATCTGTTCCTCACACAATCGTCTCCAAGATTTCTCCTGAATATCCCACATCCTCTGGAATTCTATGCCCAACACGTCGGATTATCCACCACGCTTGGATCCTTCAGACAGAACCTCATCTCTTCAAAAAGCTTACAACCTGCAATGATCCACCGCCACTGGGGCTGCTGCATCCCTGACCTACTGTCTCCTCCCCAATCTCCTGTAGAATTTAAGCCTGCAAGGGCAGTGTCTTCTCCCCTCTGCACCAGTCTGTCATTGTTAATTTGTTTACTGTAAACTATATCTATAATTTTGTATGTAACCACTCTCATGTACTGCACCATGGCATTAAGGGTGCTATATAAATAAATAGTAATAATAATAATAGGTTAACATAGGTAACATAGTCCCTCATCCCATCCTTCTCAATATTCACAATATTGCTTTGTAGGACACCGTTTCCCTGCTGCCAGTACCGGATTGACCCGTTTCACGAGTCCACACCAACGTTTATATACCTCAGCTGTATGGATCAGTGGCAAAGGCCGAATTAGTACATTGTTCATAGTTCCTATATACGCTTTCTCCTACTAGGGACTCTCCTGTCTAATTAATGTGTCAGCTCCTTTTTATAGACTAAGTCACACCCACCTAGAGCACAAATAACTCTCACTATTAACTCCTGACCAATGGGGGAGCAGTCTTCACCCTGGCCCCCAGAGGGCCGCAAAGACATGGTTACACAGATATACATGGTTACACAGGCCAAGAGCCCTTTCCACCCACTGTTTTCTTCTAATCCCCATCAAGAGCACAAAGAGCCATTGCCACCCACTATCTCTCTCCAATCGAAACCAAAACCTCTACCACCCACAGTTTCATTATAATCCCCATTAAAGGGATCCTGTCACCTCCAAAACGCCTCCTAAGCTATCAAAACATGTCCCTGCAGCATCCCATCACTAATCTCACACTCCTTTTGTCTGCTAAAAGCATCCTGTGAAAGTGGATAAAATCGTTTTAATACTCACTCATTAGTGATTATAATTAGCAGGGGCTATATTCTTTAGCCCTTAGGGCATGTTGTTTTGCAGGCTCCAGGATCCACCCTCTCTCTGTGCTGCTGTGATGTGGAGCTGAAGGCAGGACTAATGATTTGTATTCTGTGACTGGTAGAGAGGGGGGACGGCAATGCCTGCACAAGCAAAGCACACAGAGAGAGGGTGGATCCTTGAGCCTGCAAAACAACACGCCCTAAGGGCTAAAGAATATAGCCCCTGCTAATTATAATCCCTAATGAGTGAGTATTAAAACGTTTTTATGCACTTTCACAGGATGCTTTTAGGAGACAAAAGGAGTGTGAGATTAGTGATAATATGCTGCAGGGACATGTTTTGGTAGCTTAGGAGGCGTTCTGGAGGTGACAGGATCCCTTTAAGAGTCTTTGCCACTGACTGTCTCTTGCTAATCTTCACCAAGAACCTCTGCCACCCTTTGCCTCTGTCAGGTCTTTTCAAGCACCCCTTCCACTCACTGACTAACCCTGGCCTAACCCACTTTTACCCCAAGAGCCCCTGCCACCCACGGTCTCCCGTTGACACACCTAAGAGCCCCTGCCACCTGCCTTTCTCTAACTCAAGGAGTCCCTGCCACACACTGACTCCCTCTAAAGCCGATCAATAACCCTTGCTACACACCTTCTCCCTTTAATGTACACCAAGAGTCCTTTCACCCTGTCTCCTTCTAACTATTTCTAGCACCCCTGTTACACACTATCTTCATCTAATGCCCACAAACAGTATCTGCCACTCACTTTAAATCGCTTAGCTGATGCTGTCATGTGACACATGAACTGATCGGGTTACCCCGCCCCGCCCGGTCATCTGATTAAAGTCCTGCAGCTATCGGAGGTGGACACCTCGCATCGCGGGACCCTCGGCGGAGAGGTGAGAATTTTTTTTTTTGTTTTTAATCATTGCTTTCTTTAATTTCACTTTAGCAATGTATGTAGATACACTGCTAAAGTGAAATTAGCTATGAGCGCCAGATCGCCCCGAATTAATTTGTGTCTGGTTTGGTCCGTTTTTTTCACCGGAGCCCAAAATTGGACCAGGAAAAAACAGGACAGAAACAAATCCTGGACTGAATTGACAAAATCTGATGGCCGTTTATGACCAATCCGGCACCTTAGTGATAGATGGAAGGCAAAAAGGATCCTGTTTTGTCCTTTTCAAAACAGACAGAACAGGGTCGCAAAAAACGTGGTGTGAAGCCAGCCTTAGATCAATCTTATCCAAGTGGATTGAAATCTAGCCAATGAAAGCACAGTCTTAATCCACCAATCGTGAAGTCCCTCAATGTTCTGAATTAAGTTCTCAGGGGTATATAAGAAGGTCTGTTCATTGAGCAGGAGTTGACATTCTACATGGTCCCAATCTAGGATTTGTGGAACCGATTGGCAGGCCATAACCCAATGCCTAGGCACTTTGGCGCTGACCAAGGGGATAAGAACCTAGATTATATTATTACCTGGACCTCAGTCTAGGGACCACGTCCCCGACTAGAGAAGCACCAGAGACTACTTAAGGAAGATATCTAGGTTGGGCCATTTTGGTCACCTGACTACTGCAGAACTTTGTAATCCGTGATGAGCCAGAGATAGGGTGAGAAACTGTTGCCTGTTATATCCTGTGTTTTGCTTGGTTATGTGTTATATGACTTTGACTGTTAGGGATCCAATAAAGTGTTATAATTGTGGTTCCCTTACCCTGTGTTGCCTCAGTAGTGTTCCACCCACGGTTAAGGAGTTCGGGCGTTCAGTTGGGATGAGTTCTGCTCCATGCAGACTTTTTAAAGGTGGTCGGGCCAACGGATGAGAGCACCCACTTACCCCGTGTCTCTACAGTCCCCATCTACTGGATGGAAGGAGGAGTTAGGTTAGGGGTGGGTGGAAAGATGAAGACAGCTATAGTGAGATCTAATCGAGCAGCTGGGGAATCTAGTACTACACGTGGAGTTAGGTGGTAGTCCCAGGTCTGAGGACACAAATCTGCTGCCAGCTCAGCGAAGCTGGGCAAAGGAGATAGGTGCCATAGGGATACCAGCCCGAATTTGGTTTGGATACTTCAGGACTAACTGTGAAACTGGAGGTCACTGGGCTTGAGGTACAGTGGCTAACTTAGTGGACCCTCCCAAGGCTAAAGGAATTACATAGGGTTAGAGGACACGCAAGACGGTCACTTGCAGAGCCTGCATTCACCTGCATGCTGGGATTGGCAACCACAGAACCCTTAGGAGAGGACGAGGTAACAAGTGTTAGAGAGAAGAAGGTAGCAAAGAAGACCAAATAACCCTATGTTTCGGCAAAGTGGACTCTGAATACTTCTGGGCTGGCCAGGCTGTGTATTGTTTGGATAACGTACCCCGGCTGGGCTGTAACTGCAATGAACTTCAATAAATGGTAAGAACCACAAGAACTCTGTGTCGTCTGGTCCTTCCAGCGCCTCTGTGCTACCATCTGCAGAGCCGCCAACCTGCACTACAACCCCTTCTATCTTCTCTACTCTACACCTACCACTACTTCCAAGGGCACGCTCCTGCTGAGGGGAGTGTTCCATCTAGCTACATCACCATCTATCTCCTGGGTCTAATACCTGCAGCGCTGGTCACCCCTGACCAGACACCTCAGCTGGCATCACGACAAAACCACAAACTCAATCTCCTGTAAATACCCCTTAATGTCCGGTCAAGGTCATGGCTTCTGGGGCTGCCACCATGATAAAGAGACTGTTTGCACTGGATTGTCTGAGTACTCTGGCCCCATGACCTCATATAGTATATATCAAAGTTTTTTCATACTTCTTTGTGTAGTATCACAGTGTCCCACATTAAGCATGGCTGGACGATCTCTGTCTTTTTCAGGATGTTTTTTTCCTTTTTTTTTGCATTCCTAGTTATTTCTATGTTAATTTTCTCTAAAGTGTTTATACAAATCTAGCCGAATGATCATCCGCAGACATGTTGAGGGAAAATATTACATTGAAAGGAGCAGCTTGCCGCCTCTGAAATGAATGGGAGTTGGCAGTCAAGGCCAGGTTTTGATGTGGTTCTTTGCCGTGCACAGCAGCACCGTGATTAGGATGTTTTTTAACCTCGCCATAAGAGATAACATTTGCCTTATTTCTATAGCCCATGGAAAAAATAAAGTTCTAATATTCAATGCAAAAAAAAATAAAATATAGAACAACTTGAAAGGACAACAATGAACCATTCATGGTTATACGAGCTTACGATAAAATAAATGATCCGGCTATAAGGTTTCATTGAGATTAATATTAGCGGCTCGGCCGCAGCCTTCCGGTAAATGAAACGGTCTCTATTTGCTGGAAGTTCCCAGCAGTACGGTTTTGTTGTACAAAAAGCTGAAAATGGATCTGAGAAGGTGTTGGGCTCTTGCCATTGATATGAATGGGAAAAGCCTGGTGGGGTTCTTAACAAAGGCTGGTGGCACCACGTTCCCCTTTCCGGAGGCGCAGTTTTTACTGGGAACAATTATCATCTCCAGAGGAAAAGTGTGTGGCGAATTGTTAAAAAGAGCTAAGAAAAATGCAATCTTTAAAACGCCGCTTCATTGTGAGCTAATGTTTCCAGTATCACTTATTTAGAGCCGTTCAGCTGTTTTAATAAACGTGTGGAGGATATTCCCAAGCTGCGATTTGGAGGAATAAATGATGCAGAGAGCTCCATCCTGCAATGCTGTAATACGTATCGGTCTGGATAAACACAAAAATAAAACCCTAGTACGAAGATTAGTATTGAATCATTCTGGTGGTGTACAGTGATTAAAAGGTTAAAGTGTAAATGTCATATCGTTGGAAATAAAACAATACCAAACTGGTTGTTATTCATGGGTCACATAGCAGCTAAGATAATGCTTTTTTTGTGCAATATAACTTATATTCTCACATTTTTCTGTGCTGTTTTAAAAACTGCATTTTATGGCTGGGCGGGCGTGGCCAGCGGCTGATAAGGAGCATTGCAATGTGACAGCAGAGAAGGGGTTAACAGAGATCCTGACTGATGTCTGAGCTGGGTGGAGCCAGATGACAGATCACAAGCTTGTGCCAAGGAAAGAGTTTTGTCACGAACTACACACTGTACTTGTCTGCCATGCCACTATTGTGTGGACGCTGTCATTCTGTTTTGGTTGTGCTGGGACTGTGCTGCAATCATCTATGTTTGCCTTCCTTGATCAGTCCTCTATTTAAGCATGCTAGCTCCTCAATCAGTGTCAGTCATACACTTGCCGCTGCCTGTGTAAGTCTGATCCCCCTGTGCTCTGTGCCTGACCCAGCCTGACTTTATTCTCTTCCATGGACTTTGACCATTTGCCTGTGACCTGACTACTCTTTTGCCTGTTTCCTGTAAAGTGTCTTGTCTTTCTGGTTTTCCTGACTCCAGCTTGTGATTTGGATTTTGGCTCTAACTACCCCTTGTTGTACTGCACCATTTCCTGGACCTTATCTTGGATCGTTTGATATTCCTTTACTTATCCAGTAAGTAGTATTTTTATTATAATTACTATCTGTAATTGCAGTCTTTCTCTTCACCTCTAGGACTAGTTGTTACTGTAGTGACTCGCTTCACATGTTTACACTGAACCTGACATTCCTTAGCGACTGTGCTGTAATCTGATAATTTGTTTCCTCACTAGCTGCAGTCAGCAGTGTAGGCCCCATCCCCTTTTCCTTATTTGGTTACATGCCCAGTATTCAGTGTGAAGACGGATCTGACTGATAGTGAGCACATGTCTGCTACACACACGGTGTAGTGGGGACACCTTGTGAAAGGTTTATGAATGGTTTTCCACCAGAATTTTCATATGCAGTATATTTGAAAGTTTATTAAAACCATTTTGGCCTAGTTCACATCTAATGCAGGTCTGCGTTTTGCCGCATTTGCGTTTCTATGCATTTTTACTGCTAAAAACGCATCCAAAAACATACATTTTTGGCCCCATTGATTTAAATGGAAAACGCATAGAAAAACACATTTGCGTCTGTAAAAACGCAAAACGCATGCGTTTTTGCAAACACAGCCAAAAAAAGTGGGCTATTGCGTCTAGGGCTGCGTTTGCAAAAGCGCATGCGTTTTTGCATGCGTTCTCTATGTGTTTTCCATTGAAATCAATGGAGCCAAAAACGCATGCGTTTGGATGCGTTTTTAGCTGTAAAAATGCAGAGAAACGCAAATGCAGCAAAACGCAGACCTGCATTAGATGTGAAAAGGGCCTTTCTCTACGTTATTATTAAATACAAATTTAAATGGCGGTTATGCTTTAATACCGTAGTAGTTTTATTATTTATGTGTTCATACCTTGTCTCGGTGGTTTGTAATTCAAATATCACAAATAGTGTACAGAGAAAAGTGTAAGGCCATGTTCACACTGTGCGTTTTTGTTGAATTTTCAGCAACAAAACTGGATCCATTTAAAAAAAAAAAAAATGCATCCAAGAACGCATTACGTTTTTTATCCATTTTTTGTGCTGCAATTTGTTTCCATTAACAATGAAGTCAAGGGAGAAAATGGAGGAGAAAAAACAGATCGCTAATGGGTCAAGGTCACACATACCGTCCGTTTTTGGCTTAAATCCGTTTTTGGGATCATTTTTGTAATTTTTTTTTTCCAAGTTCAAAAACGAATATGTGTTAACGCATGGAGCACTTAGGTGTGGGTGCGTTTTTCAAAAACAGAAATCCGGTTTTCCTAGGCTCAAAAAGACGCTGCATGCAGCATTTTTGGGTGCAGGGAAAAAATGCATGTGCTTTTTTAACATGGGGCCCTATGGGGAAGGCATGCATTAACGCATGGTACATGTAGGCACCATGCGTTAACGCATATGCATTTTTGGTGAAAAAATGACTAAAGGTACCGTCACACGTGGCAATATAGCTTCCATATCGCCGTAAATGTGTGTATTTCGGCGATATGGAAACCACATCGCCTATGCATAGTGGTGTGAGACAGGGAGCTTTTACAGCTTGAAATCGCTGGTGGAGCGTCGCCTGATCACCCTGCTATGCTGAGAAATTAGGCGATTTCTACCAGGCGATTTCAGCGCATCTTGGCGTGTGACAGGGCGAAAGCGAGCTCAGACAATCTGGAAGAAATTCCAGAGGCGTGCCTGAGCGTTCTGTTTGGCTCGCCCCGTCTGCCGCGATTGGTGGTCGCTGCTGCGTTCCCATTGGCTGGCCATGGCTAAGGCGCCATATTTGAATAGAGATATAGTAAAAAGGACACATGAGTCATGTAGTGGGCAGACTTCCTGACAATGCTGATGTTCCCCCTTGAAGACACAAGTGTTAGGCTAGGGTCACACAATGTTTACCACTGCATTCAGGGGGATTTCGTTTAAATCTTAGAATTTGTCAGCATTAGCGCAGTGTTACCAGAGTGGTAAGAATGTGTTAACACTGCCAATTCATTGCTATGGTTGATGGAACCACAAGCGCAGTTCAAACGCCGGCATCTAAGTGCCGGAGTTTAGAATCTCGCACTATTTCCAAGCGCATTACATGATGCGCATGACGCGGAAGCGCACGTCATGTGATTAGCTTGGAAAGAGAGCAAGATTTCAAACTTCGGCACTTAGATGCCGGCGTTTGAACTGCGCTTGTGGTTCCATCAACCATAGCAATGAATTGACAGCGTTAACGTAGTTTTACCATTACGGTAACACTGCGCTAATGCTGACAAATTCTAAGTTTTAAACAGAACCCCACTGAACGCACTGGTAAATGCTGGTGTGACCCTAACCTTATTGCTGTGATGTATAATGTATAATGTGTTAGGTGTTGGTAATGTATAATGTGAATTCTAACATGTTGTTAGTGATAGACTGTGTTTTGACAGATAGTAGGGCAGGATTGAGTTAATGTTTGGATCTAACTAAGAGTGGGAGGAGCTAAGCTAAAGGGATAGTGACAGTTTCCTGCCAAGAGGAGAGGTAGGTCCAGGTTTGTTGTAGTGATAGACCTAAGGTCTAGCTAGAGAACAGAGCAGCATGATCTGTGTGTCCCTAGAGGGAGAGGAGACCAAGCCTGTGGATAGTGAGGTCGTACAGAGAGAGAATTGACCGAGAAATGGAGTGATCAACAAGAGATGCGTCCGGGAGAGGACGCCTAGCAGAACGACCCCGAGTTTGTGACTCTCAAGGTACCAGGCCAGGACAGAATAGAAGCATCAGAGAGCCAGTGCTAAGTCTGGCCATATTGGTAAACCAGCTTTAAGAGGAGGACAAGACGCAGAACCACAGGTGGAAGATGTGACTCTTGCGAATTGTTCTGTGGTGCTAAGCCTGGAGGTGGTGAAGCAAGTGAGAATAATGGAGGCAGGAACAAGTGACAAAGTGAAGCAATTGTATTTGGAGATGCTCTATGTCCTGGACTAAACACATGAGAAGTTGTGTACCCATCTACTGTACATAGTTGTCATCAAATGGCTGTGAAGGAAGACAGAGTCTACGAAAAACTGGTTGACTCCCTCATTGAATTGTTTAACATCTGATCCTGGCCACCTGAGGTGAACGACATCATGTGGCCTGCATTACCACTCCAGCCCAAGCCAACACACCCAGCCAGGACCCCCACTTACATCCAATGTGTCGGGGTGCAGCACTGACTGGCGGCAGCATTTACACAAGATTGTGGACTGACCGGTGGCAGCATTTGTTGGGTGGTGAATTGACCAGCGGCATCATTTACACTAGATTGTGGACTGACTGGCGGCAGCATTTACACTAGATTGTGGACTGACTGGCGGCAGCATTTACACTGGACTGTGGACTGATTCGTGGCAGGGTTTACAGTAGACTATGGACTGACCGGTCACAGCATTTACAAGATTACAACATTTAGAACCTATTTAGATCAAAAGAACAGTGGTGTGTTCAAGAGTGGACTACTATACTATGGTGATGTATGTGCAACAATAGGATAAGCAGAAAATGAATATAATAAATACATTAAAAAATAATGATTTATTCATTTACATCCTCCAATCATTTGTTATTCTAAGGATAGAACAACAACATAATGGGAGACCTGATCCCCACAGCAACTCATAGAAAGACAAGGACATTTGTAAATTCCTTCTATCTAAGTTAATATCAACAAGTGAATTATAACTTTAATATTATTATCAACTCTCATTATTATTATCAGCGTTATTGGAGGAGATAACTGTCCTCCAGGAAGGATATTTTGCTTGAGTTTGGGAAGCACCGAAACAACAAAAAGGAAAAGCAATAAGACAGACAAAGGAACCGAAAGTCGGAAACAAAACAAGATACCGCGCAAGTTACAAAAGAAACCAAATAAAAATATAAAGGGAACAAGAAGAGAGATAATTAAGAAGATAGAAAGCAAAGGGTGTAATCTTGTAATAAAAGGAAGCGTCAGACAGAAATAAAGATAAGACTTGGAGGAAAAACGCTGCGCTGGGAAGAAAGGAAAGTGCACAAAACATTCATGAATCATCTGCCGAATGGGCCGGCAAAGATCCGGACTTGTAGACTTCAGCCAATGTCATCACAGGGTGATTTAAAGGAACACAAACCCTAAAGTCGTCATATTATAAAAGTTCTATGTTTTAATAGAAGATCCTGGGGTCACATACGTAAGTACTCAAAACCTTCTAGAAGTATTCAGATCTGGAGATATGTGAGATAAAGCAGTGATCATGGGGGCAGACATTTTCCTGATGGTGGGTTTACACGCCACGATATTGTTTCGATATCGCAACTCAATGGCGCGGGAGCGCGCAATTAGTGCACGTTTCACCCGCATCGCATTGACTGTTTACACGCTGCAATATCGAAATACAACGTCCGTGCGATGTCTCCGCCTCCCAACCCAGGATCGCATAGTTAACATGGGAGTGAATGGGTGACGTATCAAATCGCATCGTAATTGGGCGTTTACACAGCACGATCCGGCTTCAATCGCTATGCAATATCGGGGCATTGAATAGCACGCTCATTCGATCCCCGATATCGCATTGACATCGTTCCTGCATCGCATTGGACGTTCACACCATACAACGCAGGAACGATATCGGGTCCAACGAGCGAACCACGTGACTTTTGATTGAAATTGTACTGCGATATCGCGACGTGTAAACCCGCCATGAGCTTCCTGATGTTGACCAACATGACGATCAAAGCAGTCAACATGGCAATAATATGAAAACTTGCAGAGTATTATTTATATTATTTATTATTTATAATTTTGTGTCTTTTTCCATTTTAGATGTCCATATACTGTATGTAAAAATAATTCTTGAAATTAAGGAACACCCCTTTGCATAAATGTTCCTTTTTCAAACGCATCTTAACTAGAGATAACCAAACCTTTTAAGGCTGGCTTCACACTTGTATTTGTGTCTGCATGCGCAGGGCATGCAGATGCAAATGCAGTGCAACGCAGCACATACTTTTGTGAACGCAGTGGAGAATCTCCCCATGCGTTCACATTAGTATGGTGCCTGGGCAGCCAATCAGCTGTCTCGGGGGAGGCTTGGAGGAGGAGATCAGTGGTGGAGATCTTCTCCTCCCGGCCACAGCTGATCTCCCGCCGGTGTCGGTGCAGAAGATTTGAAGAAACAGCTGATCTGACAGCTGTTTAAATCTCCCGCGCTGACACCGAATAGGGTGATATCGGTGCAGGAGATAAGAAACGGCTGATCGCTGCTTCAACGTCACCTATTCGGAAGTTGTAAAGAGCTGTCAGATCAGCTGTTTCTCACCGCTCTCCCCGCTGACACCGGCAGGAGAGCAGCAGTGGCTGTAGCTGATCTCCCGGTGGCCGCCGCTGATCACCGGCGGCCACCGGGAGAGATTTCAATGAGATTCGAAGCGTTCTCCTGCGCTGTCATTCGGAGGACACTGCGGATCCATTGACTTCCATGCATTTTTTGTGCGCTTGCGGGCGCTTGCAGATAAAACAAGAGCCCACGAACGCACAAAAAATGCAACATGGCTGCGTTCTGAGTGCGGAGGAGGGTGCTCAAACTATGCACATCCGTACGCAAACGCAACCGAACGCAGCCAAAATGCAGGCACATGCGTTCCCATGTTAAACATAGGAACGCATGTGCGCAAGCGTTTGGCTGCGTTCAGTGCGCTGCGTAACAAATGCAAATGTGAAGGCAGCCTAAAGTTTACAATATGTCTAAAGCTGAGAGAACAAATTGTGGCTGAAAAGCAGCCCATCTTATTGAATTATGATGTGAAGACACATCACTCATGCTTCAGCTATGGGGAGAAAAAAAATAAATTGACACAATGCAGACTTTAAAGGTGCAAATTCTGCATCAAAAGGTTTTGTTCTCTACCATTATTATTATTATTACTATTATTTATTTATATAGCACCTTTCATTCCATGGTGCTGTACATGAGAAGGGGTTGCATACAAAATTATTGATATAGTTTACAGTAAAAAAAATTAACAATAACAAACTGGTACAGAGGGGAGAGGACCCTGCCCTTGCGGGCTTACATTATACAGGATAATGGGGAGGAGACAGTTGGTCAGGGGTGCAGCAGATCAGGTGGTGGTCGGTGACGGTGGGGCACCAGCTCTGGTGACGGTGGGTCAGCAACTTTAATAAAGTTGTGTTACCAGTGTTGTAACATTGGGCCCCGATGCGAAATTCCCCCACCCCGAAGGTTGGTCAGACTGTCCTCCGCTACGGTCAAGTCATCTCTCAGATCTTGTCACAGATCTTCTCGTTGAATTGTTCTCAAATCTTCAGCTGTAAGCCTTCAGCACTACTCAAACGACCTTCCTGCTAAAGGTTCAATTGCGATCACCGGCCCATCTTGGCCCAGAGGAGTCTTTTGTAATTAGTAACTGGGCCACTACTGTCTCCTGACTCAGTGTCTCCATCTGTCTCTTCCTCTCCAGAACATGCACTTAGCTTTCCAGTTCCCATTGCCATGTATCTCTCTCTACTTATACTTATTGGCCAGCGGATGGCGGTATCCATTTGCAGAACTCTGGTGGAATGTGAAGAGAAACCTTCGGCACTTGCTTCCGTTAGCTGGCAGCAGCAGACGTCCTCTCGGGACCTTGGATCTCCGGGAAACACCGCCTTTGACCTTGTAACTTCGTGGAGTCATTGGGTGGCCGCCAGCAGAAAGCAGACTACACGTCCACACATATTTTAGATACGTGGATGACAAATTTCTTGTTTGGGTAGGTACACAACAGGATTTGTCCATGTTCATTGACTATCTGCATGAGAATCGGATGAACATGAGTTTCACCTCAGTTTACGGGTGCAATGAATTGGTCTTTCTAGACATACGAGTGAGGATTGTTGATGATGATTTAACTACAGAAGTGCTCAAAAAACCATCTGCAACTAACAGCATTTTTCCAGTGCCCACCCATTCCATGTTAGGAATTCATTACCCTATAGTCAATGTTTGCATCCGAGGAAGGTTAATAGTTGTAGTGAGAGGTTTGAAGAACAAGCGCGATAGCTTTGGCATGATTTTAAGGATGGGAACTATCCTGATGCGGTTCTGAATAAGGCGCTTGATGAAGCAAGAAGAATGCCACAAGAAACACTACTCAGGGGCAATTCTAAAAGGGGAAAAGTTAGGAGGTTTATTTTTTGCTTCGAGCATAACCCCATGGATGACGCAGCCAGAAGAGCGATAGAGAGTTATTGGCACATTATTGAGAGCTACAAGGATTTGAAAGAAGTAGCCTCCAGGAGACCCCTGATTACCAGTAACCGGTGCAAAATGATAAAGGATTTGGTGGTTAAAAATGTTATTGCTTTGATGCACAGTAATTGGTTGAATAGACTAAGGCTAGGGTTACATATGGCATTAGTTTTTGCCTTGGATCTGTTTTTAGGATAATTTTTTTCTCTAAGTCCAAAAACGCATATGCGTTGACGCATGGTGCATTGCGTTTTTCAAAAACGCATGCGTTTTTGTTCGGCATCCCAAACAACGCTGATAGCAGTGTTTTTGGGTGCAGTAAAAAAGCATGCATTTTTTTTAACATGGGGCCCTATGGGAAACGCATACGTTAACGCATGGTTCCTTAAAGGCACCATGCGTTATCGCATGCCTTTTTGCGCGTGTTTTTTTTGGAAAAAATGACTAAGGCTAGGGTCACACTTAAAAGGCACAATGCAGTAACCACATCCATTACTGGATGCGCTTTTACTGTGTGCCTTCATACTATCAATTGATAGTAAAATTGAAACCCTCAATCCGCATCTGGATGCATTAGCACATCCAGTTTTGGAATGTGGGTTTTTGCAATTTTAAAAACCGCATCTGGATCCGATACCGCAAAGCACATTTATGTACCTTGCGGTACCGGATCCGGTCCCATAGGCGCCCATGTTAAAAAAACGCATCCAGTTTTGCAACCGCTCTGAAAAATGCAGCCTGCATGATTTTTACCGCAGGCTGCAAAACCAGATGCGGTAATATTGTTATGTTTGCTTGGTATGGCAACTATGCTGGTTTTATAGAGGCAGGATGTGATGCCATTGTATAGGTGGGGCTGGTTAAAGCGCCAGTAAGGTGCGAAACAGTCTGTCACCCTTCTCATCCAGCACCTCCCTTATGTATTTTTACCTGGAATAAAGTGTTGCTATTGAGCACGGAGTTCAGAGTGCCGCCTCTTCATCTATCCTGCCACATCATTTGCAGAACTCTGTTGTGCACAAATATTATCTGCTTACATTACTCCCAAAGATCCAGGATAGTCTAATTCATTGAAATGCACCTGTTCTTAGCATATGTTATCAGGAATGTATGTGGCTAGGGTCACATTTGCAGTTGCAATTGCAGATCCTGATCCTGTTTTGAGCATTAAAATCTGGATCCGCAGCTATAGGCTGCAATGGAAAAACCGGATTGCAATCCGGTTACCGGATCCGGTTTTCAACCCCGCGGTAAAAATCATGCAGGCTGCGTCCATCGCAGCGGTTGCAAAACCGGATCCGGTTTTTGTAATATGGGTGCCTATGGGACCGGATCCGGTACCGCAAGGTACATAAATGTACCTTGCGGTACCGGATCCGATTTTGAAAATTGCAAAAATGCTCATTCCAAAACCGGATGCACTAATGCATCCAGATCCGGAATGAGGATGTCATTTTCACCAATTTTTAGAAGTATGAAGGCACAGTCCAAAACCGCATCCGGTAATGTATACGGTTTCCGGATTGTGCCTAAGTCATCCACCAGTGACAAGGTGACCACATTGGATTGAACCTAACTCTAACGATTCACAAGACTCAAATCAAGTGGGGAAAGCTTCAAATAAAACCAGTCTTGGAAAGTTGGGTGGATAAGGGTGCACTGTTCATTGAGGTCTCCTCGTGTGCCTGTATATATGTATTTATATGTGCTTTACATCATAATGCTCCATGTGATGTTTAACACACAACTCATCTGACTTCAAAAGCTTCTGTCTGAGCTTCTCCTAATCCGAGGAGGACCCTCTCTAGCTTTGAACTGTACAACTTCAATTCTTTTCTTTGAATTTGGAACATTGGAAGGACAATGAACATACGCTGGTCCTACAGTGAATTAAATCTTTACCTTAAGGGATAGCGCAGAATTTGTTTGATTTCCACATTACTGAAAAACATGCCAGAAACATAGGATGTATCATCTCTCTATGTGATGTAGAGAAATACATCTGACTTTGTACAACGGCAATTTGGTATACAGGCAAAAACATGCAAATAAATATTGTCGAGGTACCGTCACACAAGGCGACGGCGCTGGAGATGCCGGTGGCGACTGGCGGAAGCGCGCATGTTTTTGGCGCCCCACCAGCATCGCCGTCCCCCATTTACATGGGGCCACACCTCCAGCGCCGCGCCGGCGAGCAGACAGGCGGGTCTCTCAAAACCCTAGCGGCAATGCAGGACAATGGGAGCCTATGTCTCCCATCGCCTGTCAGGTCGCCGGCGGCCATTTACATGGGGCGATGTGTGCACATCGCCCCAGATTGGCCACCTGGTTTCAGAGCACTGCTATGAAACCAGGCGACCAGTAAATTGAGTCGCCCTCGCGCATGCACATTAGGCGATGCAGGGGCGATATCGGCACCGATAGGCCACGCCCCTGCATCGCCTATTAAATCGGCGATGGCGACGGTACCTTTAGAGTTCTTGTGGGATCAGACTAGATGGGTTTGCTTTACTCCTTACTTACATCAATAAGCTTTAGGTGTCCATGATTCTGTTGCCGGTCCATTAGGTGTCTTTCCCTGAACCACTTTTAGTAGCAACTAACCACTATATTCTGGGAACACCTCACCTTCTGTTTTAGAGTTTCTCTGACCCAGTTATCTAGACCAGGGCTACTCGAACTTTATATATAGGACAAACCAAGAAGAAATCTGGGCCTGATGATTATGCATGCTTACCTTCTGGACTGGTGCCGCTTCCCCGCTCTGAACATTATGTCTCCTGGTGACTGTGTGACATTGATAATGTTATGTGAGCTCTGCAGCCATTGAAAACGGTTCAGGGGTTATGTATGCCTTTTTCTTATTTTAATAAGCACATTGGGGGCATGATATACGACCCAGGTCCCTTCAGGCCTGTGGTGGAAGGTTTTGCATTTACGTTTACCTGATGTGGAAATCCTTCCCTGCACCAGGTGTTCCTGTGGCAATCAAATTGTAGGGGTACCACATATACAGTGGCCCAAATCATTCCACTTGCTAATTTTTCTATTTAAAAAACTCCTACCTGGAGACATCATTGTCACCATATAATCGAGCCATAATCGTGTGGTTGATTGACATATAGATAGATGTGTAATCAATGCAGAGCACATGGTCTACCTGTAAAGGGATTAAGGCGTGAACACACACATCAGGGCTAAACCGAGTGTCTGCAAGTGAACTTTGCCATCTGCTGACCAAAGTGAGTTTGGGGCCACGCTTCAGGGAATGAAGGCAATCAGAGTGCTGAGTGTGGGAAGTTACTCACCAACTTGGCCATGCGGCCCAGCGGGTAATGTCGTTGACCCCCGTTAGGACCTGTGTGCTGTTTCGTGTTACTTAGGCTGCCTTCAGATTTGCAGATGCCTCCGCAGCGTTTTGCAGAGGCATCTGCAAGCATCTGCATGCAGACTGCAGCCCCTATGTTTTTAATGGAGCGCACGGCTGTCTGCAGATGCTTGCAGACCGCCGTGCGCACCCATTCACTCCTATATGTGATCTGTGCGCAGGCGGATGCCTGCGTACAGATCACACACTCTCGTCCGCACCAGGGACGCGACATGTTGCGTCCCTGGTGCAGGCGAGAGTGTGTGATTTGTACGCAGGCATCCGCCTGCGCACAGATCACATATAGGGGTGAATGGGTACGCACGGCGGTCTGCAAGCATCTGCAGACCGCTGTGCGCTCCATTATAAACATAAGAGCTGCCGTCTGCATGCAGATGCTTGCAGATGCCTCCGCAAAACGCTGCGGAGGCATCTCCAAATCTGAAGGCAGCCTTAGATACTTGACATCAGTGACCGGCAGAGAACTGACACTGATGCTTTCCTGGTTGGGGAATAAAAAAAATAAGACATTGTTAACAGTTTTGGAATGTTAGGAGTGTAATAATTATGTGTAAATAGTTTTGTGTTTACATCCTGTACATCTGTATTACTATATTCTTTATTATAACATAATCTGCTTTATTGCCACCAACTGTGCTATTCACTAACCTTGTGCCATAGGCACTTTTTCTTTACTTGTGTAAATAACATAAATCGTTTGTGGGTTCAATTACCACTGCCTCCTCATTGTCTGCGCTGTTACATCCTCGTACCTGTTTACACACCGACTATCTGTTGAAGCTGTAAGATAAAAACACTGTATAATTAAACATATAGTTCCCATCAGTTAGCATTGGGTCAGTCAGATAGATAGATAGATAGATAGATAGATAGATAGATAGATAATAATAATAATCTCAAAAAACAAAGCAGCACTCATCCAAAATAGGATGTGAGTGCAAGCAATTGCCCCCAAAGACTCAAAGGGTTACAAAATATAAAAATGAAAAACTTCCAAAAAAAATAACAGGGAAAAAATTGTGATCTATAGCATGCCAAAGTATATAACATTTAGCCTCTATGATGGAGCCTTATTTAAAGGGAATCTGTCAGGTCAAAAATTCATATGTAACTGCTATCATTGTCTAATTCCTCTGGTGAAGCTCTTTCTATTCATGCATTTCTTTTATTTATACTCACCTCCTATCCTCTGTAAACTGCAAAAAAGACATTGATTACATCTGTCAATCACAGTGAGTGATTACTTAGTTCTCTGCTGCCCACTTCCCAAGGAATGAATATTCATGTAGTGACATCACTGCAGTGTCCTTCTCTGCAAGCAACAACCAAAGTGAAAATTCACTCAGATGTGAGACACAGAGCACAGGGGGAGGGAGGGAATACCAGCTTGGATAGGTGTGGATATTTAAATTGTAACCGTCATTTACATTTTTATTCAATAGTAATGTAGAGCAAGTGAATATAATCAACTTTCACATATACATTAAGGATGAAATCAGGAAGAAAAGCATTAAAAATCCTTCAACAAGATGCCCTCAGCAGCCTTTGTGTTAAGCTAATTCTCCTCACCTCCATCTTCAGAGGGCATGGCCTAGCTGCGTTCACAATACAGATATGATATTGTCAAATAACCTCATGCAGGCGCCCTGCTGAGCTCACACAGCTCCTGTGAGATCACATCTGACTTTATTCCCATGGCCTGTGCTCTGTGCTAACACTCAGCAAAGAAGTCAGATAAGATCTCACAGGAGCTGTGTGAGCTCAGCAAGGCGCCCCCATGAGGTTATTTGACAGTATCTTATCTGTATTGTGAACAACGCATCTAGGCCACCCCCCCAAAGACAGAGGTGAGGAGAATTTACACAAAGGCTGCTGAGGTTATCTTGTGGAAGGTTTTTTTAATGCTTTCCTTCCTGATTTCATTATTAATGTATATGAGAAAGTTGATTATATTCACTTGCTCTACAGTACTAATAAATAAAAATTTAAACGACGGTTACGCTTTAAATAACATATACATACGCTGGACTATTTGACTATAAAAATAATAGATTGGACAAGTGCAGTCAGCTGCCTGCAGGATGTGAAGATGCTTATAGCAAGAAAACGACAGAAAGTACAGTAATGATTTTTACATGTTTTAAAAGGTCTGTCCAGGCACTATTCAAGAGTAATATTAGTATCATACTGAAAAATGACCTGACCAGTGGCGGACCTTGAGCCCAGCGGGCCCTGGTGCAGCCATGGTGAGGAGTGGGGGAGGGGGGGTTTGGAGGGGTGCTGGCGGCCGTCGTCGGTGAGGAGCGGGGGAGGGGGTTTATGCTGGCGGCCGTCGGTGAGGAACGGGGGAAGGGGCGTTTATTAGTGATGCGGCTCTCCTACCTGCTGAGCCGCGCCAAGTGCATTCCTGGGAGCTGGGGCAACAGAGGGGCAGAGAAGAGGAGGGACAGGATCAGGCAAGGGAAGCAGGAAGCTTCCTGCTTCCTTGCCTGACCCTCCTCTCCTCTGACATCGGGTTACAGGGGTCGGCTGGGGGCCCCCCTGCAGGCTTGAGGGACCCCCTAGCCGGTCGGGGCCCTGGTGCAGCTGAACCAGCTGCTCCACGGTAGGTCCGCCCCTGGACCTGACAGAGTACCTTTGGCTTTTTACTAGATAGATAGATAGATAGATAGATAGATAGATAGATAGATAGATAGATTTTTCATAACTACTTACAAGAGCAATAAATGTGTGCATCCGTTTATAACAACTGTCCAAGGAAATGGGGATCAAGCTTAACGTTGCATCTCTTTATGACGACAAATGGCATGGGGGCGCTTGCCCTTTAAAGGTTTCCTAAAACATTGGCATCAGAAGCACAATATAAGATAAATGAAAGCATCTCTTCTCGACACACAAATGATAGACTGCACATACATCTCAAGAGAGGGGCCGCTAATGGCAATTGCCAAACATTAAACAGTTCACTTGAAATATGTTGCTATACAACGGCAGAGCAAATTCTGTGCTCTGTATAATTCTGCCCAGCACACAGCGCAAGAAGGGCTGCCAAGACTTGCAGTGCGGATATTGAGGCATCGCTAAGGTTTGGATTAATATCTTGAGCAACCATTATTGTACTCGAGTGCTTTTGTGTTCCCAAATCTGACATCTGGAGGGTTATAACTCACAGTATGGCACAACTGCGCTCCCTTTCTCTGTGCAGACAGAAATTGGCCGGGGTCTGTTCCTTCCATTGGCCATACTTTGGAATCGCGGCTGTTGAACGGCTACATAAGCAGTCCATAAAACGACATATCAAGGAAAGCAGGTCAACGCAGATTTATTCCTGCTAGCGGGAGGCACTGGCAGATAATAGCAAAGAAAATTACCAAACGGAAATTTACGACTTCGGCGCTTCTCTGGAGGATCTCAAGATGCACAAAGTGTTCGTGCTTCAACGGCACTACGGTAGCAACGATATATTTTGTTGTTGTTAATTTAGTCATTTGTGTCTTTAGCAGTCGCATTGCTGCTTCCATGATAGAACATAATATCCTTCAAATTCCAGTCTAGTGACGCTGTCTGTTCTGCTGAAATGTGACCGATTGGTAGATTTGGCCAATCAGCATTCGCATTTTGTAGGTTGAACCTGTATTTCCGCAGTATATGCACTGATTGGCTGTCTAGTAGCGCCCCTCTATGGCATAACCAATACTACATGTCATGTTCTGCTCCTCAAGGAGAAGTGGCTCCGTTGGACACAGGTGAGGACGGCTTCATGTTTCTTTTCTGGTGCACTACCTAGTCTACAGGAACCTGAAGAAGCTCTTTTCCTCCACATAGAAAGTGATTAACAGCGACCATAGATTCCATCTATTACATGTGAAGATTTTATTTTTCTCAATTTTTTTCATCATTTATTGTTATTTTAAATAATTATTTCTTAATTATTATTTATTATTGAACTAATGCTGAAGATCTTAAGTAAAGTACCCAGTAAGCTCATCACGGCCTGAGAATGTTTACTTACAGCGTCGCAGTAAAGTCCCACCTGAGGAGCCACAGACTGTCATCCCTGCACACTGGCTGGAGAGCTGCAGCTTTGAAGTAAGTGAACTGCACTGCACACAATCTCTCACCAGGCCCATCCATCACAACTACTCCTGCCTTGGGGACCCTCAGCCCTACCCAAGTCATCGTCCCCAGCAGGGACACGGCAGCGGTGGTTCTACTAACCACATACCCCGGGTGGCGTCACAACAAAATCCCCTGTTAATACCCCCTTTTTGGACTGATCCCATGCCACGGGACCGGGTCACGACTACCGTGATATCCCAGAGAGATAACACAGGCCCGGTTCCCGAGTACCCCATAGCCCGTAGGCGCATCAGGTTTCTGGCGTCACGAACAGGATACCGTGCCCGTTAAACCCGGGTACTGTGTGCTGAAAATACTTTATTGATAATGTGGTATATGGAAGGCTGACGTGCTATGTATGGGTGCTCCAGAAAAAATGACAGTCACAATAGAGGAGAATATCCTGGGTGTGGCGCCCCGCAAAGCAGGCGACACAGAGGGGTACTGCACCCATAAAAGCAGTGCAGATACTCCAGCTGTAAGAGGATTTCAGGCTGATGGGTGGAACCTATACACAAACACCCCCACACTAGATTACACAGTGGGAGGGAACCTGGGAGGGGATATAGTCACTTCCAGGGGGAGAAAGGAGGTCTTTTGCCTCAAGGTCTTTGACCGGCAGCAAGGCAGGGAGCCTGAGGGAGGAAGGAGGGTTCCTCGGCTGAGGACCCAGGGAGAAGGAAAGCTATCCCAGGCACAGACAGCTAGCCTGGGGGGAAGAAAGGGACTTCAGAGAGTCCAACCCCGGCAGCTTACCGGGCACCGGAGCCCGCACCTGTGGGATCCTCCAAGGACCACAGGAAATCCGGCAAACTAGGAGTATATCTATTATACTGCTCAGACTCTCAAGCGACCAGAAGAGGGTACCAGGCACCGCTTGATGGTTCGGCGGTCGTCCAGGAGAGGGTAACCCGACGGGAGCGAGGAGAGTGAGAGACAGCAGGAGGCCAGATCCGCTTTATGGGGTCAGACTTCACACCAACTACTGGGAAGCAGGGAAGAATTGAAAGAGGAAAGGTACACGCTGAGGGTTCCATCCAGCTACCTGAGATCCGCTTGCAGCCACCCGTTAGCTACTTGCCTTTTACCATCTTACTGCACTGAACTGTAACCATTGCTGCTAAAGTTCCAGTAAAGTACCCGGAGTGAAGTGACTTCGACTCTGCTGCATCTTCTTTCTATGTACTGATTCCTTTCACAGGATTGCTGCCCCGGAGGTCCCAGTCCTACCTGCGGAGGACTACACCATCTCAGCCGCAATACCACCGACCTCCGGAGGACTGTGGCAGCGCTGGTGCTACTTCACCAGGAACTGCAGGTGGCGTCACGACAAACTAACTATGTAAATAATCCCTAGTACATAACCCCCTTTTTAAAGAGAATACTCCCCCAGGACACAGGATCAGGTGCGGCCGCCATTCCCCGTAACATAGTTAACCCTTCTGCCGCCTGATACCCGAGTACCGCACACCCTGGGGCGACACACTGGGCACGCCAGTAATGATAAAACTGGATCACACATTTGCAGGTGAAAAATGTGTTTCTTTTTATTTTGCCACACAGTTTTAACACTTTTCAACTGACGTTTCGGCCTGTTCCAGCCTCTATCAAGGTACAGTGTCAGTACTGGTGGTATGTTTCAGACAGGAGTCTGCACAATGTTGCAGAGGAAGTAAAATTCCCTACAGCTAAATGCAACAGTGAGGTATGCAGGTTTAGAGGCTGTAACCAGGGGAGGACCAGTATTGGTCACCAGTATACCTCAAGGATCCACGAAGTGTGGGGCACATTAGAAAAATAATGCTCTAGTATTGAAAGAGGGAAGGCTCAGGGAAAGGACAGTGACCGCATCACCGTCAGCACAGCAGAGACACGGCCACAAGCTTCTAAACCTGCATACCTCACTGTTGTATTTAGCATGACCTTGATAAAGGCCGGAACAGGCCAAAACGTCGGTTGAAAAGTGTTAAAACTGTATGGCAAAATACAAAAAAAACACATTTTTCACCTGCAAACGTGTGATCCAGTTTTATCATTACTGGTGTGCCCAGGATATTCTCCCCTATTGTAAAAAAACTTTATTGAACTTGTGTTTGGACTATGTAAAACGAATCCCCATAATGGCGGCCCAAAAAGACTGACGCCATGTGTTTGGAAAAGAAAACAAACCCCCGCCCTGCCATCCTTCGCTCCAGGGGAGCGCAATGCCAATCAATGTGATGTAGCCCCTGGGGGTGGGTCGGTCAACAACGCGGCAAGAATCGGCGACGCCACAGGAAAGGGAGGAGAGCATGAACAGCGTAGTGAGCAGCTGCCATTACCGTATGTAGCCCTCCAGACGGAAATGTGGCGCCCCACCTGGTCAGGCATCACAATTGGGGTACTGCACCCATAAATTTTATTATTATTATTATTTATTTATATAGCACCATTAATTCCATGGTGCTGTAGGGGTTACATACAAAATTAGAGATCTGGTTTACAGTAAACAAATTAACAATGACAGACTGATACAGAGGGGAGAGGACCCTGCCCTTGTGGACTTACATTCTATGGGGCAATGGGGAGGAAACAGCAGGAAACAGCAGATCTGGTGGTGGAGAGGTGGTAGCTCCAGTGGCAGTGGGGCAGCAGCTCCAGAGGTGGTGGAGGTCTTGGGAGGATTGAAGATTACCTGAGGGAAGATAGTGTGAGATTAGTTCAGAGATATAGGGAGGAGACAGTTTATGGATGGCTTTGTAGGTCAGTGTTAGTAGCTTGAACTGGATTCGTTGGGGAATTAGGAGCCAGTGGAAGCATTTGCAGAGGGGAGAAACGGGAGTAGCGAGGAGAGAGGTGGATTAGTCGGGCAGCAGAGTTGAGGACAGACTGGAGAGGTGCAAGAGTGTTGGCAGGGAGGCTGCAGAGGAGAATGTTGCCGTAGTCAAGGCGGGAGATGATAAGGGCATGTACAAGAATTTTAGTAGATTGAGGGCTGAGGAAAGGATGGATTCTGGAAATATTCTTGAGCTGGAGGCGACAGGAGGTGGCGAGAGTTTGGATGTGGGGTTTGAAGGACAGGGCAGAGTCGAGAGTTACTCCAAGGCAGCGAATTTGAGGGGAGGGAGAGAGCATGATGCCGTTTACCATAATAGATAGATCAGGTGGTGAAGATGAAAGATGGGATGGAGGAAAGATGATGAGTTCAGTTTTGTCTACGTTGAGTTTTAGGTAGCTAGAGGAGAAGAAGGAGGATATGGCTGACAGACACTCCGGGATTCTGGACAGCAGAGAGTTGACATCTGGGCCAGAGAGGTAGATTTGAGTGTCGTCAGCGTACAGGTGATACTGGAAGCCATGGGACTTGATGAGTTGTCCTAAGCCAAGGGTATAGATGGAGAAAAGTAGAGGCCCCAGGACAGAGCCTTGTGGGACTCCATAAATGAGTGTGTGGTTACCCCTGTCACAGTGGGAAGGCAGAGGTCTGTGGGAAGCTGCCATTCTAGCACGCCCACACACCCACTTAGGCAGATGGTTTGGGCCCATACCCTGGGGGAGTTAGGGGAGGAGGGAGGACACACAGTGAGTTTTAGTGGGCACTGAGGAAAGACGGGGAGCCTCCGAGAGAGAGAAAGGAGACTTCCAGAGAGGGGGGCCTGGAGAGAGAGAACAGGCAGCCCAGACTGAAGGAGGGGACCCCCAGAGCGTCCATACTCAGGGAGGGAACCCTGGTCCACTTTACCGGAGTGACGGTTCCGAAGACGGTCAGGAAATCCAACCGCTGAGCTGAGAACACCGGAGGTTGTGGGTCTGTTTACTGGTCCCGACACCCTGTCTGGCGGGATTAGTCACACCAGGATAACCCACCGAGGTTTCAGCTCGCTCCAACGGGCCTGGTATTAATCTGGCTCCCCCAGGACAGGCACAAGCAGTGGGACACGGGTTAGATCCAGGAAGGCATACCAAGGGAGACTTCCAGAGACTTTGCAGCCCACTGTGACTACCCGGCCAGATAAAAGACTGTTTCTCCACTGTGAACTGTACTGCTATCTGCATTTTTCTAGTAAAGTACCCGGGTAGAGTGACTGAGTCTCTGTGTTAGTTTGCAGAATCTGGGATTACAGACCGCGCTGACTAGAAGAACGATGACAAACTTTATTTGACACACGACACACAGCGCACAGGATTTGCCGACGCGTTTCGTGGTTCTCCGACCATACATGCCCTGAAAAAGTGGTCGGAGGACCACGAAACGCGTCGGCAAATCCTGTGTGCTGTGTGTCGTGCGTCAAATAAAGTTTGTCATCGTTCTTCTGGTCAGCGCGGTCTGTAATCCCGGATTCTGCAAACTAACTCCTGAACTTATCTCCTACGGGATCTGCAGCGACCAGGCAATTTTTACCAGTTGTGGGGTCACAACAGAAAGAGGTAAGTGGTTCCTGAAAACTCCCCTCTGTTGTACCCTGGTGACCGCTCTATGTGCGCTCCCCTCCCCCTCCCTTCTTGTCTTTTGAGTCTCCGTGTATCTGTTTCTCTGCTATACCGTGCTCTGCTCATTGTCATCATCAGCACCTCCATCACCATCGATGCATCCCTGCCCCGAAGGGCCAGCTCCATCTGCAGGGAGCTATAGCATTTTGGCTGCTATACCACCATCCTCCGGAGGTCTGAAGCGGCGCTGGTGCTCAATCACCAGAAGCTGCGGGTGGCGTCACTTCAACTTTATAAACTCCTTTTCTCCCATTTCAACTACCCTTTTTTAAAAGCAGACCACTAGGGCCACGGGTCTGGGCAGGCAACCAGTGACAACCCAACAGCAGCAGAGGCCAAGACACCCGAGTCCCCCTACCCTGGGCGACACAGAAGCAGAGGAGTACCCGGAGATGGATACTAGGATGGGTATATTGAGGCTGATACCGACGGGCCCACGTCAGCAAGGAGCGGTGGAAGAACCTGGGCGCAGAGCGCAGCAAGAAGCCCAGAGAGAGAGCGGCACCCGGATGGGTGGTCGCAGCCCAGAATCCCGGCCTGCAGGAGAGTGCGCAGGGCCGATGCGGATGGCGGACCTACTGGGGGCCTTGGAGGTTGCCCAGGCCTGCCGAAACCACTGATTCCAGCGCCCTCAACGCAGGAGGTGAGCAAGGAGATCATGAGATGCTGGTGGCAGACTAGGGAGCAGATCTGATGGGTTTCGCCGATGCAGCCAAGGCCAGCTAAGGAGGCCAGGTCGAGATTCTACTGTGCAAGAAGGAGAAAAAGGAGTAATTGAACCCGAGACAACAGAACTTGTAAGTGAGAATGTGATGTTTTCCTTGGTGTCCCCTTCCTTTTCCTGAATTAATGTGTAGATTTCCCTGTTCTTGCTTAATAATGTTTTGAAAGACTAAGATACCATGGACGATGTGTGGTACAAACTGTGAAATGTACATAGTTTGAGTATCTAGAGTGCTCCCTATTGGTTTAATGAGTAAATATTTTATAATGAATAGAATAGCACTTAAATAATGCAGAATAGTGAGAATTTGAAGTTTTGAATTGGACTCATGAGAACTTGAACTTTTTGCACTTTGGACTCTTTTTCTATTTTTCTATAGGAATATTTTGTTAAGCAACGTTTAAGCAAGAACCTCCTGGAAAGGAAGACCCACGTATTCTTATGTTATTGTTGTGTTATGTATAAAAAAAATAATTGCGCTTCCAGGAGGTGTCAATGTGCGGACACGTTGGTTTAGCTCCGGGGGAATGTGGCGCCTCTGCGACCAGGTGGCCACAAAGGGAAGTGCAGCCAGGAAAGGCAAGATGGTTAGAAACACACTCACACAGATGCACACACCGACCCTACGCCAAGGACTCTGGGTTGGGCAAGGGGTGGCAGGTGTTAATAGAAGTGTTTGGAGTGTAGGTAAGCACTGACAAAGTGGGTGGAGACACCAACACAATAAAAGTCGGAAGAAGAAGAGAACAGAACAGTGAGTGAGCCTTCCCAGGAGGTTTTGGGTTCCTTGGAGGCGTAGAATCCTGAGAGGCACAGACCCTAGGAGAGAAAGCCCACTCCATAGCCTGGAGGTGACGGGAAGGAGAAAGAGACTAAAAGAGACCCCACAGCTGAGAAGGTGGGAGGACAAGGGCCCGGCAGATGCACACATCTTACCTGACCGGAGGAACCCTGAGTAGGGATGGGCGAGTCTACTCGCTAGGACTCGGGACTCGGCGATTCTGAAGGTACTCGCAGGACTCGTTACTCGGCGAATCTCCCAGCTTGGACTCGCACAGTGACGAGTCCAATGGAATTCAATGGCAATAAGCTTGACTCGTCACAGATACCCGCTGTCAGCAGCGAGTCTGAGCGAGTCTACGATTCCGAGTCCTACGAGTCTACGAATCCGAGTCCTGTATACTGTATTCGGGATTCGGACTGTGGAATACAGAATCTGTTATGTTGCGAGTCAGCACAGCGTGCGTGTTAGGTCAGAAAACTTGTGAAGATAGCCAATCATAGTCAGTAATGGCATAGCAAAGTTGGTTGTGTCAGGACTATGATTGGCTGCTGTCCATCGTCATGCCTATGTCATCTATGACAGGCAAGGCAGTATATAAGGCTTGTCCCCGCCATTTTGGGCACATTCCTGAGACGATCTGACCTAGTATAGGGAGAGAGAGATATATGCTGGAGCAGATCAGGGATTGTCAGTGTAGGGAAGATTCCTTATATTAACCCAAAAAGCTCTTCTGAGAGCTAGGAGGAGGACGGAGTAGTGCTGTGTAGGCAGGCAGGCAGGGAGGGAAGGAAGGAGAAGCCTTAGTGCACACAGGACGGACCTCATAGCTTAGCTTACTCACTCAGCTTTGCTAACAGCTGCAGTCAGAGGCTTAGCTGAGGTGCTGTTTCATTTTTGTTTTTGCACCAGATCGATTTTTGTTCCTAATAAGCCATAGAGCGTTATTTTTTCTGTGGCAGACCAGTGCGTTGCTGCTAGCACGTACTCCACCTTAGGGAGTGTAGTGTGCGGCTTCACTGCCAAGTGTGACAGCGCACACTTACCCCGCCAGCAAGTGACGCATTCAGCTAACCTAACCACATCTCGGTGGCTGTGCGCATTTCAAACCAATTTTTTTAGGGAGTGTAGTGTGCGGTTTCACTGCCAAGTGTGAGAGCGCACACTTACCCCGCCAGCAAGTGACGCATTCAGCTAACCTAACCACATCTCGGTGGCTGTGCGCACTTGAAACTAATTTTTTTAGGGAGTGTAGTGTGCGGTTTCACTGCCAAGTGTGAGAGCGCACACTTACCCCGCCAGCAAGTGACGCATTCAGCTAACCTAACCACATCTCGGTGGCTGTGCGCACTTGAAACTAATTTTTTTAGGGAGTGTAGTGTGCGGCTTCACTGCCAAGTGTGACAGCGCACACTTACCCCGCCAGCAAGTGACGCATTCAGCTAACCTAACCACATCTCGGTGGCTGTGCGCTCTTCAAACCAATTTTTTTAGGGAGTGTAGTGTGCGGTTTCACTGCCAAGTGTGAGAGCGCACACTTACCCCGCCAGCAAGTGACGCATTCAGCTAACCTAACCACATCTCGGTGGCTGTGCGCACTTGAAACTAATTTTTTTAGGGAGTGTAGTGTGCGGCTTCACTGCCAAGTGTGACAGCGCACACTTACCCCGCCAGCAAGTGACGCATTCAGCTAACCTAACCACATCTCGGTGGCTGTGCGCACTTGAAACTAATTTTTTTAGGGAGTGTAGTGTGCGGCTTCACTGCCAAGTGTGACAGCGCACACTTACCCCGCCAGCAAGTGACGCATTCAGCTAACCTAACCACATCTCGGTGGCTGTGCGCACTTCAAACCAATTTTTTTAGGGAGTGTAGTGTGCGGTTTCACTGCCAAGTGTGAGAGCGCACACTTACCCCGCCAGCAAGTGACGCATTCAGCTAACCTAACCACATCTCGGTGGCTGTGCGCACTTGAAACTAATTTTTTTAGGGAGTGTAGTGTGCGGCTTCACTGCCAAGTGTGACAGCGCACACTTACCCCGCCAGCAAGTGACGCATTCAGCTAACCTAACCACATCTCGGTGGCTGTGCGCACTTCAAACCAATTTTTTTAGGGAGTGTAGTGTGCGGTTTCACTGCCAAGTGTGAGAGCGCACACTTACCCCGCCAGCAAGTGACGCATTCAGCTAACCTAACCACATCTCGGTGGCTGTGCGCACTTGAAACTAATTTTTTTAGGGAGTGTAGTGTGCGGCTTCACTGCCAAGTGTGACAGCGCACACTTACCCCGCCAGCAAGTGACGCATTCAGCTAACCTAACCACATCTCGGTGGCTGTGCGCACTTCAAACCAATTTTTTTAGGGAGTGTAGTGTGCGGTTTCACTGCCAAGTGTGAGAGCGCACACTTACCCCGCCAGCAAGTGACGCATTCAGCTAACCTAACCACATCTCGGTGGCTGTGCGCACTTGAAACTAATTTTTTTAGGGAGTGTAGTGTGCGGCTTCACTGCCAAGTGTGACAGCGCACACTTACCCCGCCAGCAAGTGACGCATTCAGCTAACCTAACCACATCTCGGTGGCTGTGCGCACTTGAAACTAATTTTTTTAGGGAGTGTAGTGTGCGGCTTCACTGCCAAGTGTGACAGCGCACACTTACCCCGCCAGCAAGTGACGCATTCAGCTAACCTAACCACATCTCGGTGGCTGTGCGCACTTGAAACTAATTTTTTTAGGGAGTGTAGTGTGCGGCTTCACTGCCAAGTGTGACAGCGCACACTTACCCCGCCAGCAAGTGACGCATTCAGCTAACCTAACCACATCTCGGTGGCTGTGCGCACTTGAAACTAATTTTTTTAGGGAGTGTAGTGTGCGGCTTCACTGCCAAGTGTGAGAGCGCACACTTACCCCGCCAGCAAGTGACGCATTCAGCTAACCTAACCACATCTCGGTGGCTGTGCGCACTTCAAACCAATTTTTTTAGGGAGTGTAGTGTGCGGTTTCACTGCCAAGTGTGAGAGCGCACACTTACCCCGCCAGCAAGTGACGCATTCAGCTAACCTAACCACATCTCGGTGGCTGTGCGCACTTCAAACCAATTTTTTTAGGGAGTGTAGTGTGCGGTTTCACTGCCAAGTGTGAGAGCGCACACTTACCCCGCCAGCAAGTGACGCATTCAGCTAACCTAACCACATCTCGGTGGCTGTGCGCACTTGAAACTAATTTTTTTAGGGAGTGTAGTGTGCGGCTTCACTGCCAAGTGTGACAGCGCACACTTACCCCGCCAGCAAGTGACGCATTCAGCTAACCTAACCACATCTCGGTGGCTGTGCGCACTTGAAACTAATTTTTTTAGGGAGTGTAGTGTGCGGCTTCACTGCCAAGTGTGCGCGCGGCACACTTACCCCGCCAGCAAGTGACGCATACAGCAACACCTAACTCCAACTTGGTGACTGTGCATTCATCTACAATGTCTCAAAAAAAAAACAATTACCAAAAAGGATGTTGCAAAGGGACAGGGACGAGCTCGTGGCCGCAGCAGTCTTGCCCAAGAAGGCACTGGTACAAGTACACAGCCTAGGATTGATAGAACGTCCTTTTTTCTACCTAGAAATCCCAGTACTCAAAGAAAACGTGTGTTGAGGCCGGATGAGCATGACAAGATAACATCTTGGATGGCTCAGACGCCCTCGACCACTGGTTCTTGCAGTACGCAATCATCCGTGGCAAGACATTCTAGTGTCGCTACAGACAATGCAGCGCCATCCAATCCTCAAAGTCGTCATATTGCCTCAACCCATCGGCAGCCAGAGGAAAATTTGAATATGGACCTTGGTCACTCGGATGACTTATTCGGTTCTTATCAAGGGGTTTCTTTGTCACTGCCTGACGAGATACTTGAAGTAGACGAAATGTCTACTCATGGCCAAAGTTTGGAAGTAGCGCGTCCTGAGGAAAGACACTTTCACGAAATGCAAACAGTATCTCAGGAGGTGGATGATGATGAGGATGATGAGACACACATCTCATCTGGCCAGCCTGCTCAGTCAGTTTATCCAGAATCCTTTGAACTGGAAGGGGTGGATGATGACACCACAGATCCTACCTGGATTGCTGAATTGCATAGCCAAGAGAGCAGCCAGGAGGACGAAAGTGGCTATGTACCACTGGCAAAATCACAAAGGCGTACTGTCTCCAGAACACAAACTGTGAGAACAGTTGCCCAAATAGCGTCAACTGTGGCACAAACTGTGCCAACTGTTGCACAAACTGCAAACACAGTTGCCCAAAATGTGTCCACAGTTGGTGTTGAACAGAGTCATCCTCCTCTTCCTCCAATTAAAAATAAAGGACGAACAGCCAGTGTGTGGAAATTTTTTAAGGATAGCCCAACATTACCAAATATGGTTATCTGTAAGATGTGCCAGGCAAGGCTTAGCAGAGGCACGGTAAAAGGAAACCAGAGCACCAGCAGTATGCGCAAGCATATGTCTCTTAAGCACCCAATTCAGTGGGCACCCTATCAGGGTTCAAAATCAGTGCCTTCTGATCCAAACACTTCCAGGCCACCTCAGATACATCCTTCACCAGCAAGTGTTCCGGCTTCAGCTCCTGCTCAAGCGTACTCCTCCCAAGGTGCTTTACAAGACAGACATGACAGTAGTCAATCCTCTTGTCAGTCTGGTCCAAACGTGCAGTTGTCTGTGCCACAGCTGTATGAAAGACAGCGGAAGTTCCAACCGACACACCCATATTCCCAAAAAGTGACAGCGAAAATAGCCAAGTTGTTAGCTGTGGAAATGCTGCCGTTTAGGCTTGTGGGTACAGAGTCTTTTCGGGAGTTGATGGCTGAGGCAGCACCACGATACTCTGTACCCAGCCGGTACTTTTTCTCACGTAGTGCCGTTCCCGCCTTACACCAGCACGTGGTTAACAACTTAAAACGTGCTTTAACAAATGCTGTCACCGCCAAAGTCCACCTAACTACGGACACGTGGACAAGTAGTTGTGGACAGGGCAGATACATTTCACTAACGGCTCACTGGATCAACCTGGTGGAGAGTGTCCCAACTTCTAAAACTGTACCATCTGACATACTTCCAACTCCACGAATAGCGGGCCCAACATCATTCCGGGTGTCTGCCTCCTCATATATGTCCAGTGCCCAATCTGCTTCTGCCACTTCCTTGTCCACTGCTGAGCCTCAAGCACCATCACGTCCGAGTTGGGAGCTTTGCAGTACTGCTTCTGCAAGGCGACAACAGGCTCTTCTGAAGCTTATCTGCCTAGGTGACACACGTCACACTGCAACAGAGTTGTGGAAAGGTCTCAAGCAACAGACCGATGAGTGGCTGGCCCCACTGGAACTACAACCAGGTCTAGTTGTGAGCGATAATGGTGCAAACCTTGTGGCGGCAATAAAGCACGGTAAACTTGTACATGTGCCTTGCATGGCGCATGTCCTGAACCTGGTAGTTCAGAAATTCCTCAAAATATACCCAGAGTTATCTGAGCTACTGGATAAGGTGAGGCGAATTTGCGCCCACTTTAGACATTCGTCCACAGCAGCTGCAAGTCTTTCTGCCCTTCAAATCCAATTTAACTTGCCGAAACACAGGCTAATTTGCGACATGCCTACGCGATGGAACTCCACCTTCCATATGCTGGCAAGGTTTAATGAGCAGCAGAAGGCAATAGCGGAATTTCAGCTGCAACATGCCCGTCAACCTGGAAGTCATACCACACACATCGGTACTTTCGAGTGGGTCTGGATCGCTGACCTTTGCGAGTTGCTGGATAACTTCGAATACTGTACCAAACTCGTCAGTGGGGATCAGTCGATTATAAGTCTCACCATCCCCATGCTCTGCCTGCTCCAAGAATCCCTATTGAATCTCAAAACAGATGCTTTGAGAGCACAGCGGATGGCTATGGAGCCAGAATTGAACATCGCTGATCCTAGCCACCCTAGCCAATATCAGCAGGCTACATTGGTTCAGGAAGATGTTGATGAGGGTGATGATGAAGAAGATTTATTTTTCTCTGGTACTGATGTGAACCCTGATGGGACTCCCAACCCTACGTTTATGTCGGTACAGCATGGGTGGGCTGAAGAGGAGGAGGCGGACACCGATTTAGAGGCCACGACGCGTAGTGATCTTCATTCTGTTGTAACCGAGGAGATGAGTCTTTGCAGCTTAGCACACATGGCTGAAGTAATGTGTCAATGTGTCTCCAAAGATCCACGCGTCATACACATCTATGACAGCGACCTCTACTGGTTGTCAACGTTTTTGGACCCACGGTACAAAGACAAATTTCAGTCGCTGCTGTCGCACTCATCCAGGGGCTTAACGATGGATCATGTAAAGAGGGTTCTTCTTGATATTTTGCTGGCAATATCACCGTCTGAATCCGCTATACATCGAAGAACCAGCTCTTTCCAACAGCAGCCTTTGGTTGGGACACAAACGCCATCAATGACAAGAAGAGGTGGGGGTAAGATGTCCGCCAACTGGGCGATGTTCAACAGACCTTCCAATCAAGAACGTAATTTGACTACGGTGACCTTGAGTAGGAGACAACAATTGTCCAACATGGTGCAGCAGTATCTCAGTGACAGTACCAGCTTCCTAACCGACCCTTCTGTACCCTTTAATTACTGGGTTTCCAAGCTGCACACTTGGACTGAGCTGTCATTGTATGCCTTGGAGGTGCTGGCATGCCCAGCTGCTAGTGTGACATCAGAGCGTGTTTTCAGTGCCGCTGGGGGTATAGTCACTGATAGAAGGTCCCGCCTCACCACAGAAAATGCCGACAGGCTCACTCTAATTAAATTCAACAAGGATTGGATATCATCACAGTTCCTAAGCCCTCCTGACGACAGTACACAATCCTAGATTAACCTAATCATAATTTATATGATTGGGATATTGCGCTGTTAACAATATGCCCATTTTGGACAGGAATTAATGACAAGTCCCGTAGCTCTGTTGATTTCATTCGGCACCCAGTCCAAGCAATAATATGCTATGGGCCAAGCGCCCTGCTTTATGTAAAAAAATACGTTATTAAGCCCTTTGGGCTAATTTTTTGAGGCACCAAGCCTACGACTGCATAGTTGGCCTTGCTTCTTCTATGCTCCGAGTCCAAGCAATAATATGCAATGGGCCAAGCGCCCTGCTTTATGTAAAAAAATACGTTATTAAGCCCTTTGGGCTAATTTTTTGAGGCACCAAGCCTACGACTGCATAGTTGGCCTTGCTTCTTCTATGCTCCGAGTCCAAGCAATAATATGCAATGGGCCAAGCGCCCTGCTTTATTTAAAAATATACTTTATTAAGCCCTTTGGGCTAATTTTTTGAGGCACCAAGCCTACGACTGCATAGTTGGCCTTGCTTCTTCTATGCTCCGAGTCCAAGCAATAATATGCAATGGGCCAAGCGCCCTGCTTTATTTAAAAATATACTTTATTAAGCCCTTTGGGCTAATTTTTTGAGGCACCAAGCCTACCACTGCATAGTTGGCCTTGCTTCTTCTATGCTCCTAGTCCAAGCAATAATATGCAATGGGCCAAGCGCCCTGCTTTATTTAAAAATATACTTTATTAAGCCCTTTGGGCTAATTTTTTGAGGCACCAAGCCTACCACTGCATAGTTGGCCTTGCTTCTTCTATGCTCCTAGTCCAAGCAATAATATGCAATGGGCCAAGCGCCCTGCTTATTTAAAAATATACTTTATTAAGCCCTTTGGGCTAATTTTTGAGGCACCAAGCCTACGACTGCATAGTTGGCCTTGCTTCTTCTATGCTCCGAGTCCAAGCAATAATATGCAATGGGCCAAGCGCCCTGCTTTATTAAAAATATACTTTATTAAGCCCTTTGGGCTAATTTTTGAGGCACCAAGCCTACCACTGCATAGTTGGCCTTGCTTCTTCTATGCTCCTAGTCCAAGCAATAATATGCAATGGGCCAAGCGCCCTGCTTTATTTAAAAATAAACTTTATTAAGCCCTTGGGCTAATTTTTTGAGCCACACAGGCTAACAAGCTTATCATGGTTTGGGAGACACCCTGGCTAACAAGCTTTGTATGGCCCTTAGACCTACATGTATACCAAAAATGGGAAACAGCCCCTTGGGCTAATTTTTCGAGCCACACAGGCTAACAAGCTTATCATGGTTTGGGAGACACCCTGGCTAACAAGCTTTGTATGGCCCTTAGACCTACTTTATACCAAAAATGGGAAACAGCCCCTTGGGCTAATTTTTTGAGCCACCCAGCCTAACAAGCTTATCATGGTTTGGGAGACACCCTGGCTAAGAAGCTTTGTATGGCCCTTAGACGTACATTTATACCAAAAATGGGAAACAGCCCCTTGGGCTAATTTTTTGAGCCACACAGGCTAACAAGCTTATCATGGTTTGGGAGACACCCTGGCTAACAAGCTTTGTATGGCCCTTAGACCTACATGTATACCAAAAATGGGAAACAGGCCCTTGGGCTAATTTTTTCAGGCACCAATCCTATGCCTGCATCGTGGGCGTTGCTTGGACTATCATCCTGCTGGAGCCTGTTGAAGGGTCCCACTGTACGCTCCATACAAAACGCGTAGACGCGATGTGTAGCATGTAGACGTCCCAGCCTCTCACATGTGTGTTCATAGTCTTGTTGCCATAGCGAGGCATAAAGTAACCCCACAAACACAGGCACTGTTTGTCAGCAACAGTTGTATGTGGAGTCATGATTTGACACTTAGTAACCAAGGTGACTTCATGCGCCATGCGGGCCATAAAGTACTTGCTAATGATGCTCTCTCCCCTGGCCACCACGCCAACTGTCTCGGGGTAATCCTTGACTCCTCCCTCTCCTTCAAGCCCCACCTCTAGTCCCTAACCAAGTCCCTGTGACTCCAACTCAAAAATATTTAACCAATTCGGTCGTTCCTCAATCCTGACACTGCTGAAACACTCATAAATGCCCTCATCATCTCCCGCCTTGACTACTGCAACCTCCTTCGCATAGGTCTCCCTGCCAACTCTCTTGCAACTCTCCAATCTATACTAAACTCTCCTGCCCGGCTAATCCATCTGTCCTCACGCTACTCCCCTACATACCCCCTCTGCCAAGCCGTTCACTGGCCCCTACGGCCCACAGAGAGCTCACTTTAAAACACTGACCATGACATTCAAAGCCTTACACAACCTATCCCCACCATACATCTCCGACATGATCTCCCGATACCATCCCTCACGCAACCTGCGTTCATCCCAAGAAGTTGTCCTACAGTCCACCTCATCTCCTCTTCCCACAACCGCATACAGGATTTCTCCCGGTCATCCGCCATGCTATGGAACTCCCTGCCCCACCTCATCAGTCAGTCGCCTACCCTCTGAACCTTAAAGATACTTATAAAGACTCACCTCTTCCGACAGGCCTACAACCTGCCATGAGACCCCGCTACACGCCCCACGACCGACACCTTCCCCACCCTATTGTATCCCCACCCACCCCTCGTAGAATGTGAGCCCACGCGTACAGGGTCCTCTACTATTGTACCTGTATGACCTTATTGTCTATGTTTATTGTACTTGTCCTTCTCTACCTTTTCCTCATGTACAGCGCCATGGAACCTATGGCCGCTATATAAATAAATAATTATAATAATTATGATGACTTGAAGCCCAACCAAAAAAAAAAATCCACATTCATTCCTTGAAAAAAAGACAGACACAAAGCTTGTTTTTAAAACGGTGTTTAAAAAAAAAAATGGCAGCACTGTTTGGACATTCCAACAAATACTACCTTTAATTAAGGTAACTACATCCAAAAAAATAAATGGAGCCCTACAGGTCCTGGTAGCTGGGCTGTCCGTCCTGCAAAAGGTCAAGGGCCCCACGGATGGCCTGGCCGAACCCTTCAGGGTGGATCATCTGAACAGGTCTAGGGAACGGTGGTAGGTCCCTGTTCGCTGGCCACTGGCAGTGAGGCAAAGCCCTGTGGGGTGGGACTTGGCTGTCCCGTGTTGTGGGCCTGCCCAGCCTGGTAGAGTTTATTTTCCAGCCATCCAAATACTGGAACACATCACCGGGGTCGTTTCCTGGCTGACAGGCTTCCAGCACTATCTGTAATGCTGATGTTTCGACCAGAGCTGGGGTGCGTGGGGTACTCGGTCACCGGGGCTTCTGTGTGGGATGTCACGGGTGGTCGGTATCCCCGGTGCCGTGCCCTGGCGAACAATTGTACCAGGTGTTGTTGGTAAACGGTGGGGGTAAAAGGGGTTATTTACAGGGGGACGTGACGCCACCTGTAGGGTCTGGTAAGGTGGTACCAGCGCTGCCAGCCGGCCACTGAGGTGATGGAGGGGGCAGCAGTGTGTGGTACAGCTCCCCACAGGTGGAGCTTTACCTCAGGGCAGCTATGATGGTATATGAGACGGTGAGGGAGGGCAGTGATGGTAAATGGTGGTGCAGTTCTTACCCCTCTGCTGTAGATGTTGATGATGTTCAGTCCTCTGAGCTGCGGCAGGAAGAATAACAGAAACCAATTCTTGTTTAACTTTGCTTTACTCGGTACCGGCTGATGGCATAACAATACACGGTACAGTTTGGTTTAGGGTGCTGTTACCAACTCAGGATTTCTCTTAAGGAGTCTTTGGATGTTCCTTCTCTGTCTTTCAGGGTTTCTATTCTCTTTCTAGATCTTTCTGTCTTTCCCACCTTGGAAGAGCTCACCCGCCAGTCCTGCAGTCTGTGTCTAGTAGGCTTAAATTGACTATTACCGGTCCAAATGGGAACAGCAGGAACGCACAAGTTTCCCACCTGACACCGGGTTTCAGTCTTTCCTCACTAGTGTAGGACCGTCTTTTGGGCATGAGGGGTGAGATACCTTGTGGTGCTGTCAGCAACCCGGTCTGGTTGGGCCTGCAGCTCGTCGGCTTCGCAGTCAGGGATGAACTCCTGGCTGCCTCGGTATCCGTGTCACCTGTGAACCCTCAACATGACCAGCTGGTTCCTACCAGTCTAGGTCCGTTGCCATCTGTCCTGGGCCCCCACATATAGTTGGGGTACCCTCCACTCAGCTCAGGCTGCCAGGCGTGACCACACTGTCTGCCTTCCCAACGCCGTCTGAGGTAAATTCCTAACTGTCACTCTAACTCTATCCTAAGCTCCGCCCACCACCTGTGGAACCTACCATAAAGTCAGTTTCCCCTACACTAAGTGGTGTGGTCCTAGGTGAGTGCTAAAAATAGACTCCATAAGCATTAAATCGTAACCTGGCAACTTACAAGTAAAAACACATTTTATATTCAAGTGTAATACCATTTTGTGGCGCATACCTGCAGGGGCGCCACACACCCCCTTGGTGAAACACACCCGTCCGCGGGTGTCAAACCAAACCTGGAATAAAATGCATTTTACATATAACATTGAACATTTAAAACATTTTTATTAACAGTTGAACCAGGTAACTTTCAAACATGAAATAAAATTTTACGTTCATTTGTATTCTTCCTTTACAGGAGGCTCAGTTCTTATAACGTTGCATTTAACTAATAAACTTTGACTATAGTCTAGTCCTTGTTGGTCCAACGGGGACCAGGTAACATGTCTCTGATTATTGAACAGAGTCTTAAAAATAAAAAATTTTCAAAAACCAAGAAAAAATAAGAAAACAGGTTACCAGTCCATACAGCGCTAGTCCATCCGCTGCAGGCTGTTTAGGGGATGTTGAAACAGGGATTTGCCACTACCAGTCCTGTGGCTATGGTCCATTTTAAAAATAAGAAAAAGGGAAAGTTCAAAAGTTCAACAGGTCAAGTCTCTTAGGAATTAAAAATCATAACTATATACAATCAAATAACAAATGTATTTCAACAATTAAACCAAACTTTACACTTTCAACAGTGCAATACCGGGTTAACTTTTATGATTTAACTTTACTAACCCGGATTGCAAACCAACCCCTGGGACCTGCGTGACGTTCGTAGGTGATCACATCACCACGATACAAGTCCCGTTCTGGATGGCCCTGGGGTAAGTGTTCCTCTACATTCCTCCGACCCACATGGACTTCTTGGTAAAGCCCCTCCTCCTTGGCAAAACCATACCCGGTATAAAGATTGAAGGTGGTAACTACCCCCCGTTTACGCTGATCTATAGGCAGTGGGGGTTGGTTACGGGCCATAACACGAGCCTGACGGGTCTCAAATTCATTTGAATACCACACCTCGCGTCTCCGATGTCGTTCAGCCTCATCATCGGGTTCAGGTTCGGTAAACCAAGGACGGCCCACCGGTTGCCATGTTTGTTCGCTGCTCTCAGTACGCAACGCTGCTCTCCTCCCTTGACTCGTCGCTGTTTGTGCTGGTACCGCGACCCTCCATGACTCGCGGGTCCGGCCTCCTCATTGCCGCCGACAGCTCCTTCTTCCTCTCTGACACCGACCTGGTCACCGCTATACTCCTCCGGCTCTTCCGGTCTCGGCTCAGGCTCTTCAAAGAACTGAATGAGGTCTCTCACCTCGACGGCTCTCTCTTCTCCGGACTCCACAAAGGGCACACGAACCGGTTCTAAGATGTCCACCAGCAGCTCAGGGGTCACCAGGCGGTCGGTTTGGGTAGCCACCGACACCCGGAGTTCTCGCTCTCTTTGCGCTGCAGTTCGTTGTCTACGATTTAACTGGAGTACCATCTCTGCTCCCCAGCGCCGGACGGTCCACTCGGTCACTTCCCGGATTTGAGTTTGTAAGTCATCCAGGGCAGTCCTCCAAAAGGCACCGTCCTCACCGTCCATCTCTCGTAGCAACACACCCGGTTCTGCGCGGTCCATTAAGATGTCCTGTTCTATTTCCCTCACCAGTTGTTTGAAACTGGGGACAGCCATAACCTCACACCTGGTCTCGGGTAACTGGAACGGGTCTGGAGCTTCAACAGGTATCACGCTTCTGCTCCCGACCGCACCCTGTTTAGTTCTTATAGTCCATAACCGGTGTGGGCTGGCGCTCGACCCGCCCCCTTGGTTGATTGAGAGCAATGGGGGCGGGGAGACTTTTTGGCACCTCTTGTATAGCCTATGTTTGTTGAAGGGCCGAGGCACGCCCCTAGGCCAACACATTGTTGTTGCTGCACTTTTAAGCCCGCCCACCACGAAGTTTCTGTGGGCAACTCCTTCGGGCTTTTCCGGAGCCCGCCACTGCCTTCGTCACTCCTCGGCAGAGCGAAGGGGGCGGGGCTTATCTTCCCGCTCTTTCTCCTGCTGCAGTGACGCAGTTTGAATTTTGTGAGGCGATGTAATGGCGGCTCGGCACAGTTCTTATAATCCACACAGTTAAACAGTAATAAAGTTCTTAAGGCACACTTCACCTGGTAGATACCAGGCTGGCTCATCCTGTTCGTGACGCCAATTTGTTTCGACCAGAGCTGGGGTGCGTGGGGTACTCGGTCACCGGGGCTTCTGTGTGGGATGTCACGGGTGGTCGGTATCCCCGGTGCCGTGCCCTGGCGAACAATTGTACCAGGTGTTGTTGGTAAACGGTGGGGGTAAAAGGGGTTATTTACAGGGGGACGTGACGCCACCTGTAGGGTCTGGTAAGGTGGTACCAGCGCTGCCAGCCGGCCACTGAGGTGATGGAGGGGGCAGCAGTGTGTGGTACAGCTCCCCACAGGTGGAGCTTTACCTCAGGGCAGCTATGATGGTATATGAGACGGTGAGGGAGGGCAGTGATGGTAAATGGTGGTGCAGTTCTTACCCCTCTGCTGTAGATGTTGATGATGTTCAGTCCTCTGAGCTGCGGCAGGAAGAATAACAGAAACCAATTCTTGTTTAACTTTGCTTTACTCGGTACCGGCTGATGGCATAACAATACACGGTACAGTTTGGTTTAGGGTGCTGTTACCAACTCAGGATTTCTCTTAAGGAGTCTTTGGATGTTCCTTCTCTGTCTTTCAGGGTTTCTATTCTCTTTCTAGATCTTTCTGTCTTTCCCACCTTGGAAGAGCTCACCCGCCAGTCCTGCAGTCTGTGTCTAGTAGGCTTAAATTGACTATTACCGGTCCAAATGGGAACAGCAGGAACGCACAAGTTTCCCACCTGACACCGGGTTTCAGTCTTTCCTCACTAGTGTAGGACCGTCTTTTGGGCATGAGGGGTGAGATACCTTGTGGTGCTGTCAGCAACCCGGTCTGGTTGGGCCTGCAGCTCGTCGGCTTCGCAGTCAGGGATGAACTCCTGGCTGCCTCGGTATCCGTGTCACCTGTGAACCCTCAACATGACCAGCTGGTTCCTACCAGTCTAGGTCCGTTGCCATCTGTCCTGGGCCCCCACATATAGTTGGGGTACCCTCCACTCAGCTCAGGCTGCCAGGCGTGACCACACTGTCTGCCTTCCCAACGCCGTCTGAGGTAAATTCCTAACTGTCACTCTAACTCTATCCTAAGCTCCGCCCACCACCTGTGGAACCTACCATAAAGTCAGTTTCCCCTACACTAAGTGGTGTGGTCCTAGGTGAGTGCTAAAAATAGACTCCATAAGCATTAAATCGTAACCTGGCAACTTACAAGTAAAAACACATTTTATATTCAAGTGTAATACCATTTTGTGGCGCATACCTGCAGGGGCGCCACACTGACCTTGCCCGCAGTAGCCTGTCAAATGGAATATTATCCATGAATGGTATAATACTGCGGGCAAAGTCAGCATTACTTTGTTGCACACTTAATTGTGCAGACCCCGGGATGGGACCATAAGCTGGGCCTGCCGCTGGTGGTGCTGGCCCTGCCGCTGGTGGTGGCGGTGGTGGTGCTGGCCCTGCCGCTGGTGGTGGCGGTGGTGGTGCTGGCCCTGCCGCTGGTGGTGGCGGTGGTGGTGCTGGCCCTGCCGCTGGTGGTGGCGGTGGTGGTGCTGGCCCTGCCGCTGGTGGGGGCGGTGGTGGTGCGGACCCTGCCGCTGGTGGCGGTGGTGGTGGTGGTGGCGGGGACGGCGGTGGTGGTGTTGATGGGCCTGCCGCTGGTGGCGGCGGTGGTGGTGCTGGCCCGGCCGCTGGTGGCGGCGGTGGTGGTGCTGGCCCTGGCGATGCTGGTGGTGGTGGTGGTGGTGGCGGCGGCGGCGACGGCGGTGGTGGTGGTGGCGCCGGCCGTGGTGGTGGTGGTGGGTGTTCTCCACGCCGCCTTCTGTTTGGCGGTGGAGGGTTCACAGCACGCCGCCCTCTGTAGTAAGCTTCTCTGTGGGTAAAGTAAAAAAAAATTTGGTGAATGCATTGCATTTGGAAACAAAAACATAGGTCAAACATTAAGTTGCACGCTTTTTAGACTCTGTGTATCTGTGTATTATTAATCAGATATTTGTTATTATTATGAAAGAATAACCAACTGTACATAACATAAAGGAATACGTGACTTTCTTTGCTAATTCCATACTAATACATAATCTTTCACCCCCTGATTAACACCCACCCCCCCCCATCCCATCTAATCTAGACAATCGATAACACCAATGGTTCACATGAAAAAAAAAAGTCCCCCTGACTTCACTTTTTACTTGACATACTTAATTCACAAAACTTTTAGCTTATATCATCTATATAAAGCAGGGAAGGGGTTGAAAGGTATACAATATATATATATATAATCTATTTATATAATCGGGAGTTTGAAATTCCGGCACTGTAGCCTAATCCCAAACTCCTTAGCGTCACTGCGAGCGGAGACGCGTATGCGCCTTCGCGAGCCGCAGACGCTTAACTCACACAGCCGCTATAGCGTTTTCTCGAGCGGCCTCGCGCCCTCCGCTCACAGCAAGACCTGCGCCCCTCACAGCGCCCAATCCGCCCCGGCATGCTGGCATTTGTACTTCCCCCGTCTGTGCACCCACAGGTCTTAGCAGATCACTGATGCTGACAGCGGGGGGGGACAACACAGACAATCAAATCAGGAGGAGGTCAGTGTCAGGAGGAGATGACAGACGCCCGCCGGGGCCTGTGACACTGCAGAGGTCACAGCGGGGCTGTGTGTGCGGACAACGGGGAGGCCGGGGGCTACGGACGTACCGGACACGTCCTCTGCTCCTGGAGATGTGCCGCGGTTCCGCGCTCGCAGCGTATCTGACGCTGGAGCTGCGCTCACCACGCCCACACCACGCCCTCTGCCAAACAACCCACACCTCTCACTAACCTCCTGCAGCTAACCACACCCCATGTTTACCTTTGCCATAATGTCATTTAGCTGCGGCCGCTATCTTTAATAAGGTCAGAAATTATGGCAGTAATCGGATCTCTGCTCCCTCTAGCACGCCCCAACACTGTAGCACCATCTATTAACCCTATTCTCATCACCTATATACTCTGCTACCCACAGAGCCGTCTTTATACTCTGCTACCTCAGACCCGCCTGTATACTCTGCTACCTCAGACCCGCCTGTATACTCTGCTACCCACAGACCCGCCTGTATACTCTGCTACCCACAGACCCGCCTGTATACTCTGCTACCTCAGACCCGCCTGTATACTCTGCTACCCACAGACCCGCCTGTATACTCTGCTACCTCAGACCCGCCTGTATACTCTGCTACCCACAGACCCGCCTGTATACTCTGCTACCTCAGACCCGCCTGTATACTCTGCTACCCACAGACCCGCCTGTATACTCTGCTACCCACAGAGACGCCTGTATACTCTGCTACCTCAGACCCGCCTGTATACTCTGCTACCCACAGACCCGCCTGTATACTCTGCTACCTCAGACCCGCCTGTATACTCTGCTACCTCAGACCCGCCTGTATACTCTGCTACCCACAGACCCGCCTGTATACTCTGCTACCCACAGAGACGCCTGTATACTCTGCTACCTCAGACCCGCCTGTATACTCTGCTACCCACAGACCCGCCTGTATACTCTGCTACCCACAGAGACGCCTGTATACTCTGCTACCTCAGACCCGCCTGTATACTCTGCTACCCACAGACCCGCCTGTATACTCTGCTACCTCAGACCCGCCTGTATACTCTGCTACCTCAGACCCGCCTGTATACTCTGCTACCCACAGACCCGCCTGTATACTCTGCTACCCACAGAGACGCCTGTATACTCTGCTACCTCAGACCCGCCTGTATACTCTGCTACCCACAGACCCGCCTGTATACTCTGCTACCCACAGAGCCACGTGTATACTCTGCTACCCACAGACCCGAAATGGAACCTAATGTATATATTAATAAATAATACTAAATGTACACAACAGTGCTGCAGACACATACCTTGGCATACGGGCCACCGGGTGAAGGAAGGACAGCCGGTCATAAAAATGGTAGTGGTTGGGCAATGGAGCGGCTCCCGGTTGTCTCTCAGAGTACTGCCGGTACTGCTTCTTATGCTGGTCCCGGCAGCTCCTCCACCGTTTTTTAAGATGGTCAACTGTGAAATGATTTGAAACCGGCTTTAGAGATGTGTAATATTTGAAACAACAAAAGTATGTGTACAAATCAACAATAACATTTTATTCATTTTGTGTGTGTAATGTGTATACAAGGCACAGTGACACGACAGTGTGGAACATCATCAACAGCATTACGGACATTGAGCTCACGTGGCCACAATCACAAATGAGGCAGGACACATGTCAACGCATAGAGAATGTAATAGTGCGGGCACCAGACTCTGGTCATTAGTGGTATTTATATACACCCAACCCCTTGGCCGAAAGAGCCAGGAGGATCAGACATTAAACTCATTGTACTGTTGTGACCCCATCCAAATATAGGCAACTATGCGGTGGAGCATGATAACACATTCAGGGTCCTGTATACCCTGCTATGGGGGCCCTGTATTCCCACTGCTGGGGGCCCTGTAAACCCACTGGGCCACTGTCTACCCACTGCTGGGGGCCCTGTATACCCACTGCTGGGGGGCCTGTACACACACTGAGGGCCCTGTATACAGGGACTGACTGGCACCCTACAGTTTGGGTCGCAACCCTCCCTCACTGGCCCGACACAGGTGAGGACGGGGTGTGGGGGGGGGGTGATGACTGGCGGCCGCCTCACAGTCACCGCAGCTCCCGCATTATCCTATGGCTCGCTCCCAGCCGCAGCCTCGCGCTCCTCACAGCCGCTCGCTAACAGTCGCAGCCGCACGCCACTCACAGACGCTCACTCCCGGACGCAGCCGCGTGCTGATGACGTCATCGCGCGGCCAGGAGCTTCCGTTTCCGCCTGCTGCTTCAGGGACATGCGGATTATTCATGCTCCTGCAGCCGCATGACCCGTGGCACCTGGGCCAGTCCGCCCCTGCCTGTATACCACAATATGGGGGCATGTATACCCAGCTGGGGGCCTGTATACTCTGCAGGGGAGGTGTATACTCTGCTGGGGGGCTGTCTACCAGTGATAGCCGCTGTATACCAGGATGGCGGTGAATATGTTTTCATAGTTTTTCGGGGCAAAAATAGGGGGGTCGGCTTATACACGGGTCGGCTTATACACGAGTATATATACAGTAAATGCAATATATAACGTGTAAACTCATTTAACTTACTTAGATTGCTCTGTTCCTCATGGTCACTCCGATGGAACGCAGGGAACATCTCTTGGGCGATCTCTCTCCAGGCTGTATTAATTAGGGTCGTATCCCCATACTCAGGATCTGTAGGGAGCCATAGAAATGGACGAGCCTCCACAAGTGCAATAAGACGCAGCGTGTTCACCATGCCACGTCCTGCTGCCATGATTGCACTGATGAATGGATCGCTCTGTGTGTGCGCCTGTCAGCGCGACTCGCTTCCTGTTTCCTTAAACCATGGTGTGTGCTGGAGAATCCCTTCCCTCGCATCATCGGCTACAAGCCTCAAAATAAGAGAAAAACCAGCGAGTTTGGACTCGCACACTTTCAGAGACACATCAGCGAGTTGTAAATGTCATTATTCGCTATTACTCGGGTCCCTATTCATTAACATTGGACTCGCTGGACTCGCAACGAGTCCCGAGTCCTTGACTCGGACTCGTTGGGGTCTTGCGATTCCGAGTCTTTTCGGACTCGCCCATCTCTAACCCTGAGCTGAAACAGTGACTGACAGAATGAGACTGGTGTGCCCAAACGTCTGAGCCTGGGACACTGGAGGCTAGGCTACGACCAGAGAACCGGCTCTGAAGAGGTGACCAGGGATAATCCAGACCCTAATCATGAGACACACCAGTGTGGGACAGGCGCTTTATGACCTGCAAGCTAACTTTCCACCATGGTCTAAGAACACAGTTGTCATACTTGGACTGGTGACCCTGACTGTGAGGGAATCATTGACCTGTGAGTCCGCGACGACCAGACTGAACCCGTGAGACTGAGAGGCCTGAAAGGACTTTGAGGGAACAACCCAGAAATGCCACCTGAGCTGCACAGTTTGAGTTGACCAGAGCAGTGTAAATTGTGTGAACTGTACGGAAAGATCTGTAAACTGTTGTGAACTAATGCTGAAGACCTTAAGTAAAGTACCCAGTAAGCTCATCACTGACTGAGACTGTTTACTTCCAGCGTCGCAGAAAAGTCCCGCCTGAGGAGCCACAGACTGTCATCCCTGCACACTGGCTGGAGAGCTGCAGCTTTGAAGTAAGTGAACTGCACTGCACAGAATTCCTCACCAGGCCCATCCATCACAACCACTCCTGCCCTGGGACCCTCAGCTCTAAGCGAGGAGGGCTTACCATCCACGCTGCCCCAAGTCACCGTCCCCACCAGGAATACGGCAGCGGTGGTCCTACTAACCACATACCCCGGATGGCGTCACTAGAAAATCTCCTGTAAATACCCCCTTTTTGTACTGAACCCAGGCCACAGGACCAGGTCACGACTACCGTGATATCCCAAAGAGACAGCACCGGCCCCCGAGTACCCCATAGCCTGGGGGCGCATCATTGGTCACATGGCTATCTTCTTAGAATCCACTATATCAGTGAAGGAGCATACAGGGGACTACATATACTGATGGCTGCAATGACTATGTGCAGTTCAACTACTCTTATGGTTCTGCGTGTAAGGGGATGGTGAACAGAAGATGCGCTTAGCTAACATCTCATAGAACTTGCAATTAAATACTGTCATCTGCTGATTGGACCGGGCAGTTAGGAACTAAAGAATAGAGAATGTATTTCCTTGAGGGAAGCGTTTGAAGGGGACATTTAGTCAGGTGACATCTGTGGTACAAAAGGAGGGAAGGAGCTGGCACCAAAACATGAAGGGAAGCGTACATATGTGCAGCAGAGAGGGTTGTGGCCACCACTGGAGCCGAAGTACCTGAGAGTGATCTGATCTTAGAGAAGACACAAGTTACACAGGTCCCAGAGAAAAAACAAATGCCAGAGGCCAAGCACCAAAGATCAGACTCCGCAGGTCAAACACTCAAGAACAAGCACCGAAGATCAGACTTTGTAGGTCAAACACCGAAGGCCAAGCATCGAAGACCAAATGTTAACACCCGAAGCATAGAAGACTGCATATCACCTCACTAAGAAGATCCGAGTGAACCGGGCCATTACACCCTCTGCAGACATATGGTACTAATTAGTGATGAGTGAGTGTATTTGTCATTATTCGCTATTTGCACGAATAGTACGGTATTCGCATTATTCATTGTTCTGCGAGTTTTTGTGTATTCGTCTCGCTATATTCGGATGTCCAGCCCTGCAGTTTTGATGCCTCCTTTGCAGCCACTAATCATGCTGGGCTTCTTAACCAATCACAGTAATGCCACAGACATCTTGGTTATGGCATTACTGTGATCGGCTGGACTCCTAGCATCATAGATGACTCATAGGGGCTATGTAAGCCCCGCCGCAACCATTTTACCCGCATTGCATGCAGAGCCTACGTTGGAGAAGCATAGGGACAGATCGCTTAGCTGCTAGGGAGAGTGTTAGGCCTCTTCAAAACACAAAAGCCCTTTTGAGGGCTACCTCAAGTGTATACATTGTACATACCTCCCAACCTTTGAAGAACAGAAAGAGGGACAGTCGATGCGGCGCACTATGTGCGCTGCGCAAATTTTTAGCCCCGCCCCTTGTCCCGCCCCTGACCACACCCATTTACAAGTGACGGACATTCAGATGCCCTTATTACTATTAATCTTCTGATTATTGCATTTTTGCTGCATTTTTTTTGCCTTTTCCAATTCATTTGATGCATTTTAGTGCCATTTAGTACTGACAGCACAGACTATGGTGTGGAGCCCCAAGGGACGTGGGGTACTCGGTACCGGACCGGTCTGCGTCGGGGATGTCACTGGTGGCTTGGTCCGGACCGTGTCCCTGGCTCAGCACAATAAAAGGGGAATATTTACAAGGGAGATTGTCACGGGTGACGCCACCCACTTGGTGCGGCCAGTGATGGGGGCCGCCGCTGCTGCAGAACCTCCGGGGGTGATGTGAGGGCAGCGGAGGTGGTATAGTTCCAGTGGGGGGAACTGTATCCCCTGGGGCAGTAAAGGGTTAAAGTCTATTGGGGTTATAGATGGTGGGGAAGAGTTGGAGGACACACACTCACGTTTAGTTGATACTGTAATTCCATTCTTGTCCTGATGCTGCAGAGCTGACAGGCTGGATCTGCAGGGAGGAATTGTCTCTGTGCTGGATCTGGAGCAAAGGTCGCAATCACTACACAGACTCCAAAGCTGTTTTCCAAGGCTTTACTGCTGATATTATTGCAGATTATAGTCCACGGAGTCTGTAATGGAGCTGGGCTCTCTCTCCCCACACCCTGTCCGGGTCGTTGGCTTCCTTATGCTGCACTGTGTGTGTGTCCTGAGCTGCTGCTTCAAGCTAAGCTGCTGGGATTCCTCACGTCTCTCTCTGTATGCTGCTGGTACCACTTGGCTAGGCAACTTGGGTCCTCTATGCTGCACTGACCCCTCCGTGTTGCTTCACTCTGGTACTAGGGGGCATCTAGAGATCCCACTGTTCCTGGATTCGCTGTGCTGTGGGTGCCAGACACAGTACCGGATCCAGTGTCCGTCTCTCTGTGCTTACTTCTGGGGCAAGTGATGGTGTCACTCCAGCTCCCAGATGTGTTCCTCTGTCTTTCGTTCTCCTGTTCCTCTGACCCTTTACTAGGTCTGCACTGAGCTAACTCTGCTCTGTGTCCTTTCCTCAGCCCTGCTGCGAGCTGAACTCAGCTCTCCCTCATGGGCAAGTGTATATATGGAAGCAGGAGGTACTCCCTCTATTGCCCAGAGGTGGTAGTGTTTGTTAGTGTGTAGTGGGGGAGAGAACCCATGTGATGTTATTGTGGCACATTAACCCATGGGGTGCCACAATGGGCTGCCCCATCATACAACACAGCAGGACGGCTGAGACTAGTGCCTGCGCCGCAGCATTGTGTAGTTTATAGCCAGGGATGTGCAGTCAGTAATCAAACCTCCGACTACAAGTCCTCAGTTTCCCTGAATCCAACCCCACCAAAATGGACACCGTCTCAGACTCCATCTCCACAGTCCTGGTGTGCAGCCGGTAAGCCAAACCTCCGACTCCACCAAAATGGACACCGACTCTGAGTCCACAGTACTGTGTATAGCGCCCCCTGATGGCAGGCTGCCGTCCACAACAGGATACAATACTAGCTCTGGGGATGCAGTAGGGAGATGGGAAAAAGTTCCACAAGGTGAACTATCACTGCAGCCTCCACCAGTCGGGCCTTTATGGTAGAGTGGCCCAACAGAAACCTCTCAAATGAAGAATTTAATTTGAGTGATCCGTTTTATGCAGTGTACTGCAAATAATGGATCAAAAAATGCAGAGTCTGAATGTAGCCTATATATCTCCATCCTGGTATATATGGTCTCCAACCTGGTATATATGGTGTCCCTGAGGGTCCATTCGCCACAGAGGTACTGCACCTTAGCCAGAGGTGTGGTACCTCCCCCCCACCCCTGGTAAGGAGAGGGCACTACCCAGTACCCACACATCCGCATCCAACACCAGCCCACTCTAGGCCAGGGGTGCTGAGGCAGAAGAAACCCCATAATGGGCAAACCCCATCTCTGGCTGGAGAAGGGGATTAGTAGGTGGAACAGTTAGAAAGTAGTGGAGCACTAGGAGGTAGGCAGTGACAGTTCAGAGTGGGAGGAGTTAAGCCAGACAGAAACAGGAAGTGCGCAGTAAGTGAGTCGGACCCGGGGACTGGGAGTTGTGGGTAGCTCATCCTGGGGAAGAGGATGGAGAGAAAGTTCGACCCGGGGACTGGAGCCAGACGAGCTCGTCCCAGGTCAGAGAGGATATAGAGTATCTGCAGAGACTGAGAGGGAGCTCTGAGTGGAGGGGGAGCACCTCTGGGTCGCCACAGAGCTCTGTGTGGAGGAACCCCTTTCCAGTGATTGCCTGGTGGGACTTGCTGGAGGAGCTAGGCCACAGAGGGTACCGGCCCCAGACTAGTGGAAGACTTTAAGATTCAGCTAGCAAACCCGGAGGCTGCGGTATCTTTATGTGCAGCAGCCAAATCCGCACACAATCGCTGAAAAGGCAGCCGCATAGGCTCAAGGGGACAAGAGAGACGTCGCCCGACAGGACCCAAGCTGCTGGCTCTGGACAGTGTGTGTGAAAGGCAGGAGGGCGAGAGCCAGCGCAGTGAGATGACCCGGAAAGGTACACACAAAGGTGGTACCAAACAAGTGCCACCAATCTGCCTAGAAATGGCTGGATCCCTGACACGGAGTACACAGCACCCGGCGGGTCGGCGTACTTCAGAAACTGAGTAAACTGTGAAGACTCCACCCTGCTGTGTCCCCTGATTTATTTACTACACGACCTGCCCTGGGTTACACCTGTGACCACCATCAATAGACTATAACTGCCCTGGGGTCCTGCTCTACCCGTGGAGAGCTGTAACATCCCTGCTGCATCACCCCAGTGGATCTGAACCGCAGCGTCGGCCATCCAATTGCTGAATACCACAGGTGGCATCACAAATTTAATCCCATATAAATATCCCCCATTTTTATGACACCACCAGGCTCACGGAGCCAGGTCACGCCACCATGACATTCCCCAAAGAGAACTGAACTGTTCGGCCCGGTTCCGAGTACCTCACGGCCCTGGTGGGCGCGTCAGTATACATGTCCCTATTTTTCTCTAATTTAAGAAAGTATTCTACTCAACGTTCTTCAGCTCCCACATCACCCAGTGTCCTCTGTAACAACGCACAGCTGGTAGCTGACATTGGAGTGTGCGCCTTGATGCAAGAAGTGACTGTCATGTGCTGCCCTGTCACGGTACCGCAGACGTCAGCTGTCAGCCACAGTTTGGCCGTCAGCGTGTATCACAGTGCAGGAACCTAACGGGTCTCTACACCACAATGCGCTTCAGCTTGATGCATGTCCTCGGATGCACATCCAGCTGCAGTACGTGCTGGGGTCGCCCGGGCCCCTGTATCGCCAGGCCTGGTCGTGACCTCGATCCTTACAATTATGTAGATACTGAATGGAAATTGTTTATTCTTTTATTAGTGTTGTGAAAAAAATTCAGAAATTTGTAATTAAAAATACATTTTTGCTTGTGTCATTTTCCAAGATCTGTAACGTTCTTAATCTTTATGATCCGGGCTGTGAGGGGAGGTTTGTTGTGCCCTGTGCTGACATTCTTACTGATACCATGTGGCTGTAGATCATATACTGATTGGCTGTTATATGCCATTCATCGCAAGGTGGAGGAGGCAAAAAAATAGATAGAATTCTGGCGATTTAATTGTTGTTGTTTTTTGTTTACCAATCACATTCATTTATTTTGGATTTTGAGAGGACTGTTATGAATGCAGTGATACCAAATATGGGGGGGATTATTTATGTTTTGCTTTTTATGGGATATAGGGGTTGGTTATAAATTTTTGTTGTTTTTTCCCATATGTTTAAAAACACTTTTTTTTTTCTCTGTACTGTAAGGGTACCGTCACATCTAGCCATATCGCCGGCGATCCCATAGGCGACGCACGTTTTTGCGTGTCGCCCGAGGTCGCCGACGCCCATTTACACGGGGCGACACCTTAGGCGACGCTCATGCGACGACCTGACCGGAAATTGCCTGAGTGTCGCCCAAGCCCCACAGGCGATTAAGTCGCTGGTGGCCGCATCCGCGTCACACAGAGCAACCACATTAGCGATGTGGGCGTAATTTTGAGCCGCATCTCGGAGATAGGAGTGAACATTATGCTGTGTGACGCCTCGAAGAAATGTGATTGGCCTGGGTGTCTGATGCAGAATTGACATGTACTGAGACAATTGTGTTGGTGTTAAAGAGACATTTGGCAATGGCACATCTCTGCACTTTGTAGCACACACTGGGGCATCAATGCGCTGCTTTTTAATAGAATGTACGCTCCTGGGTATGGCCCCTTTGACATCTGCGTTTTATGCTGATGGCGGCAGTTGCAGTTAAAAAAACCGCAACTGCCGCGATTACCGCAAGTGTGACCGCACTTGCGGTTCACTTGCGGCAAGCACCATACAATGTCTATGGGGCTTGTGGCAGGTGCGGCAAGTGCGCCAAGTGCGGTTTCGGCACTTGCGGCATGCTGCGGTTTTTTCCCAGCCGCACCTGCCGCAAGCCCCATAGACATTGTATGGTGCTTGCCGCAAGTGAACCGCAAGTGCGGTCACACTTGCGGTAATCGCGGCAGTTGCGGTTTTTTTAACTGCAACTGCCGCCATCAGCATAAAACGCAGATGTCAAAGGGGCCTAATACACCTTTCAGCACCATGGAAAGGAAGACTACATTAATGTGGGACGCACACATCATCAAATAGGACGCCGAGGAACAAGACTACCAATCGTAACGCTGGAGCTGCCACCAATCCACGCGACCGACAGAGATAGTAACTACGCCCTGAAACGCCTACTGAATAGTTTTGGTGATGTGTGCTGTCGCCTTTCACATTGCTCATGAGATGTTACACAGGGCGATCAGCACACATCGCCCAAGAATGGTCGCCTGGTTTCAGTCCTCTGATGTGAAACCAGGCGACCACTCAGACATGTCGCCGTCGCCCATTTACATTAGGCGACGCATTGGCGATGTCGCCGGCGACAGGCCACGCCTTAGCGTCGCCTGTGGAATCGCCGGCGATATCTCCAGGTGTGACGGTACCTTAATAGTCTCCTTAGGGAAGCTGAAGCTGTATCTTATCGCTTCTCCAGAATGCAGCAGTGCTACAGCCGCTATATAGAGTGAAAATCATGTTCTTCTATGAACACCACATAAACGCTGGCCCTCACACAAGAACCGTCACGATAGGTATGGAGGTCTTCAGCAGACCCCTGGCTGTCATGGGAACCATCACATCCTCAGACCTCACACAATACCGACGCAGCCGACATCTCCTGCCGGGACCGACGTGGCTGACGTCTCGGACCTACATCTCCTGCCGGGTCCGACATCTCCTGCCAGGTCCAACGCGGCCGACATCTCCTGCCGGGACCGCCATCTCCTGCCGGGACCGACGTGGCCGACGTCTCCTGCCGGAGCCGACGTCTCCTGCCGGGGCCGACACGGCCGACGTCTCCTGCCGGGGCCGACACGGCCGACGTCTCCTGCCGGGGCCGACACGGCCGACGTCTCCTGCCGGGGCCGACACGGCCGACGTCTCCTGCCGGGGCCGACACGGCCGACGTCTCCTGCCGGGGCCGACACGGCCGACGTCTCCTGCCGGGGCCGACACGGCCGACGTCTCCTGCCGGGGCCGACACGGCCGACGTCTCCTGCCGGGGCCGACACGGCCGACGTCTCCTGCCGGGACCGACACGGCCGACGTCTCCTGCCGGGACCGACACGGCCGACGTCTCCTGCCGGGACCGACACGGACGACGTCTCCTGCCGGGACCGACACGGCCGACGTCTCCTGCCGGGACCGACACGGCCGACGTCTCCTGCCGGGACCGACATCTCCTGCGTTCACTAGTCTGTGGCCCCTGCGCAGCTCCTGCTCCCTCTTGTGCAGGTGCGAGGGATGAACAGACTGTGGAGGACAGAGGAGATGTCAGTCATATCAATCAAGGCAGGAGAGATGGTAAATCAGGACCACAGTGAGCGACTGTCAGACATATACCTCTTGTACCCGGCTCAGCCTCTTTCTCTATTTTCTTTAACACGTAGCGTATTTACCACTTTATTTTGCAGTGGCGCTTTTTTGCACAAAAAAACACAACTGCATTCACACAATGCGCTTTTCCTAGCGCGCTTTTCCTGAGCCCATTTTATAATGCGACCCATAGGAAAAGCGCGCTGAAAAAAGTGCAAAGAATTGACATGGTCGTTCTTTTTGCGTGTGTGCTTTGCAGTGAAAGCGTGCGCACATCAAAGAGCAAAAATATTCAACGTGTGAAAGCCATAGCTTTTGCTGGATTGCGTATCCAGTGTTGCGTTTCACTGCATTTACAGCAGCACAAAATAGCAGTGCGTAGATGCAGTAAATACGCCACGGTGAAGCCTTACTCCTGCTCTCTGTTATCAGCTTCTCATTTCCTGCCATATTGGTCACTGGTTTTAGTTCTTCATCCAGTGTCTCGTTCTCCAGGGTCATATCTAGGGGAAACTGGTGGGGCATTTCCCCGACGCAGCAGGCAGGGGGGCGCCGCTGGACCTCCTGCTGCAGTGGCCAAGGACGGGTCTCCCGCCAGCCGCCTGTTACGCCCCCCTGCATTGTTCTCCACCAGCAGACAGAGCTGCACACTACATCCACGGCTGCTCTGTACTGACAGGACCTGTGAAGATGTCACATGGAGGGGAGGAGTCAGGGGTCACATTATCAGCTCCTCAGTGTATGCAGGACTCTGCTGTGCTGGTTGTTATGGTGCTGGATAAGGTGAAGGTTATGTCAGGAGGGCTTTACAGTGTGGATGTAGCAGAGCCGATATTGTACTAGATGTACAGAGCTAAGCTGTGGGCGTAAGGAGTGGAGCTGTGTCTCCATGAGGTTTATGGAGCGGAGCCGCGTGTGTACGTGCCTGCATAGGTGCACGGTGAGGAGCTGCACCTGTATGAGGTGTACAGAGCGGAGCTGCCGTAGTAGGTCTGTATATCGTGTACGGAGCGGAGCTGCGCCTGCATCAGGTGCACGTAGCGGAGCCGCACCTGTATGAGGTGTATGGAGTGGAGCCGCACCTGTATGAGGTGTATGGAGCGGAGCCGTGCCTGAATGAGGTGTACAGAGCGGAGCCGCACCTGCATGAGGTGTACGGAGCAGAGCTGTGTCTGTATATGGTGTACGGAGCGGAGCCTGCCTGAATGAGGTGTACGGAGCGGAGCCTGCACCTGCATGAGGTGTACGGAGCAGAGCTGTGTCTGTATATGGTGTACGGAGCGGAGCCATGCCTTTATGAGGTGTACAGGAGCGGAGCCGTGCCTGCATCAGGTGTACGGAGCGGAGCCGCGCCTTTATTAGGTGTATGAGCGGAGCCTGCATTGATGAGGTGTACGGAGCGGAGCCGCTGCCTTTATTAGGTGTATGGAGCGGAGCCGTGCCTGTTATGGTGTACGAGCAGAGCCGTGCTTATGAGGTGTACGGAGCGAGTCGTCTTATGAGTGTACGAGCGAGCCGTGCCTTTATGAGGTGTACGGAGCAGAGCGTGCATTTATGAGGTGTACGGAGCGGAGCCTGCCTTTATGAGGTGTACGGAGCGGAGCCGTGCCTTATGAGGTGTACGGAGCGGAGCCGGCCTTTATGAGGTGTACGGAGCGGAGCCGTGCCTTTATGAGGTGTACGGAGCGGAGCCGTGCCTTTATGAGGTGTACGGAGCGGAGCAGTGCCTTTATGAGGTGTACGGAGCAGGAGCCGTGCATTTATGAGGTGTACGGAGCGAGCCGTGCCTTTATGAGGTGTACGGAGCGGAGCCGTGCCTTTATGAGGTGTACGGAGCGGAGCCTGCCTTTATGAGGTGTACGGAGCGGAGCCGTGCCTTTATGAGGCGTGTAACGGAGCGGAGCCGTGCCTTTATGAGGTGTACGGAGCGGAGCCGTGCCTTTATGAGGTGTACGGAGCGGAGCCGTGCTTTTATGAGGTACGGAGCGAGCCGTGCCTTTATGAGGTGTACGAGCGGAGCCGTGCCTTTATGAGGTGTACGGAGCGGAGCCGTGCCTTTATGAGGTGTACAGAGCGAGCCGTGCATTTATGAGGTGTACGGAGCGGAGCCGTGCCTTTATGAGGTGTACGGAGCGGAGCCGTGCCTTTATGAGTGTGGAGCGGAGCCGTGCTTTATGAGGTGACGAGCCGTGCCTTTATGAGGTGTACGGAGCGGAGCCGTGCCTTTATGAGGTGTACGGAGCGGAGCCGTGCCTTTATGAGGTGTACGGAGCGGAGCCGTGCCTTTATGAGGTGTACGGAGCGGAGCCGTGCCTTTATGAGGTGTACGGAGCGGAGCCGTGCCTTTATGAGGTGTACGAGCGGAGCCGTGCCTTTATGAGGTGTACGGAGCGGAGCCGTGCCTTTATGAGGTGTACGGAGCGGAGCCGTGCATTTATGAGGTGTACGGAGCGGAGCCGTGCCTTTATGAGGTGTACGGAGCGGAGCCGTGCATTTATGAGGTGTACGGAGCGGAGCCGTGCCTTTATGAGGTGTACGGAGCGGAGCCGTGCATTTATGAGGTGTACGGAGCGGAGCCGTGCCTTTATGAGGTGTACAGAGCAGAGCCGTGCATTTATGAGGTGTACGGAGAGGATCCGTGCCTTTATGAGGTGTACGGAGCGGAGCCGTGCCTTTATGAGGTGTACAGAGCGGAGCCGTGCATTTATGAGGCGTACGGAGCGGAGCCGTGCCTTTATGAGGCGTACGGAGCAGAGCCGTGCATTTATGAGGTGTACGGAGCGGAGCCGTGCCTTTATGAGGTGTACGGAGCGGATCCGTGCCTTTATGAGGTGTACGGAGCGGAGCCGTGCCTTTATGAGGTGTACAGAGCGGAGCCGTGCATTTATGAGGCGTACGGAGCGGAGCCGTGCCTTTATGAGGCGTACGGAGCAGAGCCGTGCATTTATGAGGTGTACGGAGCGGAGCCGTGCCTTTATGAGGTGTACGGAGCGGATCCGTGCCTTTATGAGGTGTACGGAGCGGAGCCGTGCCTTTATGAGGTGTACGGAGCGGAGCCGTGCCTTTATGAGGTGTACAGAGCGGAGCCGTGCATTTATGAGGTGTACGGAGCGGAGCCGTGCCTGTATGAGGTGTACAGAGCAGAGCCGTGCATTTATGAGGTGTACGGAGCGGAGCCGTGCCTTTATGAGGTGTACGGAGCGGAGCCGTGCATTTATGAGGTGAGCGGAGCCGTGCATTTATGAGGTGAGCGGAGCCGTGCCTTTATGAGGCGTACGGAGCGGAGCCGTGCCTTTATGAGGTGTACGGAGCGGAGCCGTGCTTTTATGAGGCGTACGGAGCAGAGCCGTGCATTTATGAGGTGAGCAGAGCCGTGCCTTTATGAGGTGTACGGAGCGGAGCCGTGCCTTTATGAGGTGTACGGAGCGGAGCCGTGCCTTTATGAGGTGTACGGAGCCTGTCACCACACTCCTCTGTGTTCTGTTATCATCACCCCTTGTGTTATCCTCAGCCTGTGCTCCCATGTCTTTGATACCTGTGTGCTGTGCTCCTGTCAGTTCCTCCCAGTCAAAGGCAGTCAGTGATCCGGGCTCCAGTGTGGAGGCAGAGCCCTCTGTGTCCCGGCTGCTGCTGTGCTGATGCTTCCTCCATTGCTGGGGAACTTCACAGAGGCCGCGCTGAGCCGGGATTGGATAACTGAGTTCCGTCCCCTCTACACACAGGGCAGGAGAGGTCACACGACTCACTCTCTGCACTGTGATTGGGTGCTCAGTCCTCCCAATGTGCTGCTGAGAGGGGGCGTGACCGGCAGCCGGAGGGGGCGTGGCCGGCAGCTAGAGGGGCCGTGCAGCAATCAGTGAAGTGCCAGAGACCGGGACACTTCTAGTCCCGCACGGGACAGCGGGGAGCTCTGACTAAACCGGGACTGTCCCGCCAAATCCGGGACACTTGGGAGGTCTGCATTGTAGATTAGCAAGGGAAAGATATTGAAGGAGGGACAGTACAATGGATCCGTTCAGCAGCTGCATAGTACCACCAAAACAATAGCTCTTTTGGGAGCTGAAGAGACACAGTACAAAGTTAGACTACAGGGAGGGCGAGTGACTCCAGCAGATTCTGTCTTGGACAGGCGACATGGCCTCTACGCAATTGTCAAGCAGCAACAAATCATACACGGTCACATAGTCTCATGTCGATACACAGAAGGGTGGCCCATCCAATCTTGAAGCTGTTTCTTCTTCCATTATCAGTCACAGGAGACACATGACCCCAAACTTGGCCATTCAGAGAATCTATTTGGTTTGTATCATTTGGCTAGCTGTGGCCTATCACCGTGCAGAATCAAAGAGGAACGTGAGGAGGTGCCGTGCGTTGATGCTCAAGTATTTGAGGACCTACGGCCTGAACACAGCCACTTGGAGGAACGTCATTTACTGTCTCCAGAGGTGGAGGATGATGATGATGAGACATAGTTGCTATCAGGTCAGCCTACAATGTCAACTGGGAAGGAAGATGAGATGAAAGATGAGGTGGTCGATGACGATTACCCTGAGCCAACCTGAACCGTTGGCACGCATATCCATGACAGCAACACAGAGGTAGAAAGATATGTAGCTCCCACACAGGAAACAAGGGGTCATCGTGGTTTGCCCAGAGTGACAACTGGGTCAACTGTTCCCAAGACCACCCCTGCTATGGGCCAAGTCAGGGCAAGGGCGCATTCAGCTGCTGTGTGGAATTTATTTTCTGAAAGTCCTTCAGAGAAAAACATTGTAGTTTGTAGCATCTGCCATACCAAGTTGAGCAGAGGCCAGGGCAAAGGCAACCTCAGCACAACCAGTATGCCAAACCACATGGCAGCCAATCACCCCAATAGGTGGCCAAACACCAGGGTACCAAATCTGAGTTTGGGGGTCAAACCACTGCCATGGCACCTGGGCTACGTCCTTCCGAATCTGCAGCTCAGGATGCTGATGCTCATACCTCCTACCCACTAGCTGTGGTTGCTCACTCACAACAAACATCAATCATATTCACTTCCTTGTCCAAGCGTTGCGTCTAATTGTCCATGCCTGAGACCTCAGAAAGAAAATGTAAATACCCAGCCACACACCCACAGGCACTAATACTAAACTCCCACATTGCCAAATTTCTAGCCGTGGAGATGTTGCCATTTAGGCTTGTGGGAACACAGTCTTTCTGTGATCTCTTGGCTGTGGCTGCCCCACGATACAGTGTTCCCAGCCACCACTATATTTTGCCGACCCTGCGTTACACAAGCATGGTGATGGCGGTGTTAAACAATCTGAACGGTGCTCTCACCAGCACTGGAACAGTGCTGCAAAAGCGCTTGAATTTGACTAATCACCGACTAATTTGTGACCTGCCCACAAGGTGGAATTCTACCTATCATATATTGGTGAGGCTTAGTGAGCAGCAGAGGGCAGTAGCTGAATACCAACTTCAACATGCCCGTCAGATTGAGAGTCAGCCACCACACATAACAACTGTCGAGTGGGTGTGGCTCGCTGACATTTGTGAGGTTCTCGAGAACTCTGAGTACTGCACCAACCTCGATCAGGCTATTATCAGCGTAACCATCCCACTGCTGTGTCTCCTGAAACAATCATTTCATAATCTCAAAGATGAAGCTTTCGGTGGCCAGGATGTTGGCATGAAGACAGATTTCCGAATGGGTTATACTACCCAGCCCAGCCAATATTCTACTGTAAGCAAACACTGGGTGATGCGGAGGAAGATGAGGAGGATGACGAGGAAGAGGACTTGTTTTACTGTGCTAACAAGGGGCCTCCTAATGCTACAGAGGGGACACCCAACCCAAGCTTCATGCCTGTCTAAGCTGGATGTGCTGGAGAGGAGGAGGTGGAGGAGGAGGAGTCGGCGTGAGGAGAGGATGGGTACTGGTCCTACTGTGGGGAACACTGAACACTTGCCTTTTGCCAGATCATGTGTAACTGTCTGTGGCAAGACCCTCGCATGATACACATTTTATCCAACAACCTATACTGGTTAACCTTCTTTCTCGATCCACGGTACAAGAAGAAATTTCCTTCTCTCCTTTTGGAGTCACCCAACAGTTTTACAATGGAATCCTTTAAGAAGGTAGTTGTATATCAGTTGCTGAAAACATCACACTCAGACAATACTGGTGGCAGAGGTACCAGCTCTTTTCAACACAGAGTGATAATGGGGAGAGACATGTACACCAGGTCCAACAGAGGTGGGGGGAAAATGTGCACAAATTGGGCAATTTTTAATAAACCAGCACAACAGCAAGGACTATCTGTGCCTGTAACAATGCTAAGGAGGGAGAAGTTGCAGAACATGGTCAAGGGGTACCTAAATGACCATATGTGTGTCCTCTCTGACGCTTCAGTTCCCTTTAATTATTGGGTGCCCAAGCTGAACACTTGGCCTGACCTCTTCTTATACGCCTTGGAGGTGCTGACCTGCCCGACTGCTAAGTGTGATGTCAGATCATGTGTTCAGTTCCGCTATGTCAATCATCACTGACGCACTCACACCCCTCAACAGAAAATGCAGAAAATGCAGACAGACTTACTCTGATTAAATTCAACAAGGACTGGATATCTCTCCAGTTTGTAATCCCTCCAGATGATAGCAAGCCAAGCTAAATTCACCCGAAATGCTGATTCTTCATGCTACTGCTGTTAACGTCAACCCGTTCACATAAAAACCCAGTTCCTTCCTTTGTCAACCATGACCATGCCCATAGGGCTAATTTTTAGAGAACCTATGCACATTGTGCAGTGAACAAACCAGGACAATATTCCTACTCCAGTCTACCTACTATTTGTGATTGGAGACCCTTGGATGGTGTCTTCTTGACCCAAACTTCACTCAGCCCACAGGGCTAATTTTCGGAAAACCTATGCACATTCTGCAGTGGACAAACTAGGACAGTATTCCTACTCCAGTCTAGCTACTATTTGTGATTGGGGACCCTTGGGATGGTGCCTTCCTGTGCCAACCTTCACTCAGCCCATAGGGCTAATTTTTACAAACCCAATGCACATTCTGCAGTGGACAAATCTGGACTATAGAGGAGTCGTAACAAACTAATATTTGTCATTGGAGACCCTTGCCACAACCTGGGCCACATCGAGACTGAAATAGGGGATACATATTCAATAGAAATCTACTATCACTCACCCTACTTGGCAGAAAAACATATCTGGGTTGTGCCACATTGGGACTGAGATATGGGATAGATATGCAATGGAAATGTGCACTGACTAATGATGACCGACTGATGGCCCTCTGAAAACTTGAATTAAGAACCACAACTACTACAGTAGTCCATCGGACATTATGTTTGTCAAGGGAGGCCCTTGTCATGGTATCTTCCACCTATGACACAGCCCACAGGAGTTATTTTTGAAAATACGATGCACATTCTGCAGTGGACCAAGTAGAACAGTATCAAGAAGTCTTCTCTTCCTATATAATCTGGGGAATATTGCCAATCACAATCTCTGAACCATTTGTAAAAGGTTCTCCAACCCATCCTGGAGGAAGGCACCATATACCCATTGTCCATTGATTTGCACAAGAGATATATTTGAGCTCGTCATCCAGTTGACTAGTGAAGCTTTATTTTTCCAGTTCACAGAGTTCAGCCAAACCTGAGGCTCGCAGGCTGCACTCACTGCTACCTTCTATTACTCCATGTCGCTGGCCCTTTTCCCATGTAGTCTCTGCCCTTTAATGAGTTAAATAATAGAGTGAGGGTCCTACAATATGAATAAGTGAAAGTGTGGCACCCATCTGGCTAGGCGCCACAGGGAAGTACTACACTGTGACAATTAATGTGTTTTTTCCTGTAAGTTGTCAGTTCAGGGTTTAACCTGTGGAGACTGTACTTGTACACACTTAGGACTAGGCCAGTTAGAATAGGGGGAACCGATAATTTAGTAGGTCCCAAAAGGGGGTTGAGACTAGGGTAGATGTAGTGAGAGAGTGACAGTTTAGATCAGACAGTGCTGAGAAGGCATTCAGGAAGGACGGGCCTGACAGCACAGCCGACAAGAGGGAGCCCCATCTTTAAGTGGGGGCCCAGGACAGCAGGCAACGGGCCAGGACTGGTTGGAGCCAGCTGGTCACGTTGAGGGAGACACCGGCAACACGAAAAGCCGAGGCGACCAGAAGTTCAGCTCTGACCGCAGACCGACGAGCTGCAGGCCCATAGAAACCGGGTTGCTGACAGCACCACAAGGTACCTCGCCCCTCAGGACCTAGAGCCGGTTCAGGACACTACAGGAAAAGGGCCAGAATTGTGGTGTCGGCGGGAGGCTTTGCTTACTTGGGCTTCCCGTCCAGACCGGTAGGGCAGAGACCTCGCCTGCTAGCTACAGACTGTGGGACTGGTGGGAGAGCTCTGCGAGGGTGGTAGAGACTGGGAACAGAGAAGTTAACCCTGAAAGATAAAGAGAGAACACCTACAGACTCCATAAGGGGGACACTGAGCTGGCAACATCCACTGTACCGTGTTCCATTTTACCATCTGCCGATACCTAGTAATGTGGAGTAAAACTTGAACTGGTCTCCGTTACTCTTCCCGCCGGTGCCCGGAGGGCTCAGAACCATCAGCTGCTCATCAGAGGGGTAAGAACTGCAACCCCTACAACTACTCCCTTCATCCCTCTCATCACAATCCTGCTCCACTACCGCTGCCCTGAGGTAATAGCTCCACCTGTATGGAGCTGGACTACTCTCTGCTGCACCCACCATCACCTCAGCGGCCGGCTTGCAGCGCCGGTACCATATTACCGGGAACTACAGGTGGCGTCACGTTCCCCTCTAAATACTCCCTTCTCCCCCATCATCTACTCAAATGATAACCAGGGCAGGTAACCGGGATCCCGACCACCCGTGATCTCCCCATCCAAGCCGTCATCACTCCCAGTGTCCGAGTACCCCTTGCCCTGGCCAAATCAAAAGCACTCTCAAATGTACAAGAAGGACCTCCAAATGTTCCACTGAAAGGCACTTCCAAACGTATGTTACAGGGCCACATGAGGGCTCTCAATAAACTCAGGTTTCTTGCCTACTGCAGGCACTCTGAACATTTGAATGTAGGGCCGCTGAATCACATGGCGGTGGAGGTGGAGGAGGAAGAGGAGGAGGAGGGTTTTGCCCAATGCTACAATGGGCACATTGTAAACTGCTATGGAATATGTATTCTGCTATCACAGTATCAATGAGGGAGGGACCGCCCAAATGTCGAAGTAAGAGCGGTCCCTGCAAAACGTATTTTACAGGGCCACCTGAGGCCTCTGAGGTGAAAGATCAACATAACTATTGGTACATTGTCGCTGGCCTTGTAAAGTGCTGGGGAATAGCTAACTAAGGCCTTGTTCACATATACCATCATTTTTGGCTTTCTCTGCGTTTTTAAGCTGTACGTGTGAACACACGGTAAAAGGGATATTTTTTTGTGTTTGTGGTTTATTCAGCCTTGTATACAAGTGATTATGCATGAAAAAACGTTTGTGAACCTTTTTGGCCTGTTAAATACGATTTAGGTTAGGTTTGGTTGTTGTTTTTGTGTACCTGTAACAGTGGCGTAACCCTGCGACAAATTCCCACAAACTATATGTGAGTCAGATATGCATGCAGGTATATTCCCCAGGCTGTTCCCATTATGCTTCATTCCTTTCCCACCCATTTCAGCCTTTTCTGCAGGCCTCAGACCCTTTTTTTAGGGTCCAACAGAAAATTACTCTCGTTTCCCATTGACTTACATTGTACTTGCTTTTCAGAACAAATACGTGGTTATTAGAAAGTACTCGTAACGAGTATAGCGATTGCCAATATTACGGTATTCGCTTGTCACTAGTACTAATTGAAGGAGGTTGTTAACTTGAATTGAACTTGTGGCTTAGCGGGTTGTATCATAGCCCCGTTAGGCCCTGTATGGTGATATATCGAGTTATTTGTTGATATATTAATGTATCCATGTAAGGGGAAGTTGGCATGGCACTGACATTTCCCAGAGAGACAGGGACTAAGTTAAACATGAAGTAATATGTGTTAGTGTCTTAAGTACCGTATATACTCGTGTATAAGCCGACCCGTGTATAAGCCGACCCCCCTACATTTGCCCCCAAAACCTGGGAAAATCTATTGACTCGTGTATAAGCCAAGGGTGGACCCTAGCACAAGTATACAGCCCCCAGCAGTGTGGTATACACCAGTCCCAGAGGTAGATACAGCAGCCCCAGTGGTAGTATACACGCAGCCCCAGTAGTATATACAGCCCCAGTGGTAGTATATACAGCCCCAGTGGTAGTATACAGGGCCCCAGAGGTATATACAGCCCCAGTGGTAGTATATACAGCCCCAGTGGTAGTATATACAGCCCCAGTGGTAGTATACAGGGCCCCAGAGGTATATACAGCCCCAGTGGTAGTATATACAGCCCCAGTGTTAGTATACAGGGCCCCAGAGGTATATAGCAGCCCCAGTGGTAGTATACAGGGCCCCAGAGGTATATAGCAGCCCCAGTGGTAGTATACAGGGCCCCAGAGGTATATAGCAGCCCCAGTGGTAGTATACAGGGACCCAGAAGTATATACAGCCCCCGTGGTAGTATATACAGCCCCAGTGTTAGTATACAGGGCCCCAGAGGTATATAGCAGCCCCAGCGGTAGTATACAGGCAGCCCCAGTAATGCAGGGCCCCCCCAGCGTCTCTCCGGTCACCTGTAAAGCAAACTATACTTATCAGTGTCCCGCTCGCACCCGCCGCTGCCGACATCCGCGATCCTCCATCTTCATGCGACTCCTTCCTGTTTCCTGTGTGCGTCGCAGGGAATGACGTCATTGCCGGCGACGCGCACAGAAACAGGAAGGAGTCGCATGAAGATGGAGGATCGCGGATGTCGGCAGCGGCGGGTGCGAGCGGGACACTGATAAGTATAGTTTGCTTTACAGGTGACCGGAGAGACGCTGGGGGGGCCCTGCATTACTGGGGATGCGGGGGCTGCTGTATACCGATGTATACATCGGTATGTACCGATGTATACATCGGTATACAGCACTGACTCGCGTATAAGCCGAGGGGGGTACTTTTCAGCCCAATTTTTGGGCTGAAAAACTCGGCTTATACGCGAGTATATACGGTAACTGAATGTAAAAAAATATTGCATTTATATTTTGTATAATAATACTGTGTATTGACTTGCCGTCTGATAGCAGTTTGTACTCTTTCCTGATTGACCCTTATCACTGGCAACTCTTTATTTCTGTAAAATAAACACCCATTGTGAGTCATCACTGAGTTGCCTTTACTGAGCCGATGCATTCTTGAATCCTTTTCATATGTGCATGTGCCTTCTGTCAAGCCCTCAGTTGTGGGCCTGGTCTCCGCTGTGCAGGATCACGTAGGTCTAATGGTACTGCTCATCCTGTCCGTGGCTCCAGATGATCTGCAGCTCCGTTCTCTGCTAGGAACCTGCGTTCACTTGGTAGGTCTCTTGGGAAAGCTCTTAGGAGCGGCTCCCGACATCCTGCACACACTTAAAGCAGCAGAGCACCTGTTCTCTATTAGGGCTGTCTCTCCTGTGATGCTCTGTGCATAAAAGGCACCCTCCCCTTTAGGGAGGTGCCTGGGCAACATCGGCAGTCTGAATGATCTTGCCTCCTTCTCAGGCCTCACTCTGCTGTGCTCTGCAATTGGAAGTCTGTTGCTTAGGATTATACTAATACCGCTGTCTCCACAGAATCTTTTGGTTGCTCTCCATCCTGGATCCCTCTGGACACTCCAGATCCCACACAGGCAGGACAAGTCTTTCTAAGATTACACGGAGCCTCTGGGATTCTCTCCATCGACAGAGCCGGTATTCCAGTTTCTCCTATCCGGTCTGTACGAGTCGCTCCTCTGGTCCGGCATTCGCGGCATTCAGGCCATCTTGTTGTAACGGGAGGAATCCCTGTACAGGTGTAAAACCTTGCCGGTGCTCCACTACGTGGTACAATGTCATGATCTAGTGTCAAGATACCATACCCCTGTTGTTTTACTTGGTTTAATAAATATCTTTGGTTTTATGAAGCTCATTCTCCTGTCTCTTTAGTATTGGGTATACAGATACCACTGCACCATCAGTGGTCTAGTGAGTCCACTACTCTTCATCACGCCCTGCAGGAGTTACACCTGCCATGTAGTGATTGTGCCTGCATGCAGATTCAAGCCTAGAAAGCTTTCTGCACATGCACCAGTCTTCCTCATAGCACTGCAGGAAAGAGATAGACGTTGTAAGAAATCAGAGTACAGATGAGACAGTTCTGTGATAACAAATACTCTGAATCATGATTATTCATGTCAATACAATTGCAGTAATATTAAACTTGTATAACATTTTGACTGTATTGTTTAATATGGCATTTACCGATACATTTTTTATTTTGATTGATTGGTCTTTTATGAATTTGGCAACACCAAATATATAAATTTAAATAGCAGAAAAATAGACAGTGGCACTCACCATGATGATCTTTATCACTTTATTGCGGTATCCAAGAACACATTCCGGAAAAGCAAACGGTGGGGGAGGGAGCTGCGGGAGCGAGGACGACGGCAACCGTTTCGCAGCTCAGTGGCCAGGGGATTTATAAACAAGCGTCCTCAAGCGCAAAGATCATGCACAGAGCTGTATGGAGACGCACTGCCATCCGGACGGCAACGCAGCCATACGCACAGATATTCTTTCTGCATCCGGGCCAGTGTACAATGAATTCCTATGGAGATTTGTCGATGAACGCATGCAGATAATCTACGCTGCAGTGACATCAGCATATATGCGTTCGTCACTGCGTTTGCATCTGCGGACCGCAAACACGTATCGAACACTAATGTGAAACCGGCCTTAGAGCTCCATAAACACTCTTGGAAATGCTGTTAACAGAAAGGCAGGTTCACTCTGAGCAACATTTTATAAACTCCGCTCTCACCCAGGAGGCCTGAGAATGGTGGTCGCTGAGACACAAACCTAAACCAGGTGCAGTGCAGTTAACCCTAAAGTCCTGAAAAGTCCAGAACAACTACAAGTGCATCTATAAACAAATGAAGGAGCTACAGAGAATCCATACAGCAACAAGCTTACTGGAACTTGGCTGGCAGGCAAGGACTGAAGCAGTGTCAGCACAAGCAGCTGGGAGACTGAAGAGGAGCTGGCAGCAGGTGTGGAAGGCAGAACCTCTGAATAGTAGACACTCGATAACCAAACTGGATTTTCTGGAGAAGGAGGGGCAACATGAGAAGCACAAGGGGCTAGAATCTTGGCAAAATACTCTAGCAAAGACAGGGAGAGAAAAACAAATGGAGAGGAATGAAGCAGAGGACACCATCTTGGAAAAGGTGAGAATGTAAAAAAGATCAGAAGATTCAGAGTCCTGACAATGCCCTTGCCCATGAGTTATTATGAACATATCTCATTGTCCATGACCCATGGTCACATTCCCTAAATACATATTTATTGTTTCGCTGGGCAGAAAAACTGACTTGACTGTATGTATCAGATATTTTTCCCAACTCTATAAACTTTATTTGTACATTACTCCACTATTCTCTTTACACTCAAACAAGATTCCTACTTTCCTTGTGAGAGGTATTTAGGTAATACTTTAGCTCTCAGACCCTTCATCCTCCCTACTATAAATGCACCACACTGGTGACTGCAGCAGCCGTGATCTGCTTTTATAGTGGTTGTGACTCTCACAACCACACAAGGTGAAGCCTGTGATACCTATTTAGGTCATATTTTAGCTCTCAGACCCTTCATCCTCCCTACTATAAATGCACCACACTGGGGACTGCAGCAGCTGTGATCTGCTTTTATAGTGGTTGTGGCTCTCACAACCCCACAAGGTGAAGCCTGTGATACCTATTTAGGTCAAATTTTATCTGAAGACCCTTCATCCTCCCTACTTTAATTTTCTGAGAAAATGAACTTGGGGGTTTTCATTGGTTGTAAGCCATAATCATCAACATTAACAGAAATAAACACGTGAAATAGATCCCTCTGTGTGTAATGACTCTATACAATATATGCGTTTCACTTTTTGTATTGTTACTGAAATAAATTAACGTTTTAACGATATTCCAATTCATTGAGATACACCTGTAGATATATGTATATATATATTCATATAGCAGTTATTTAAATTTTAGAGATTCCATGATCGCCTATATCTTGGCACTTACAGAGGCGGCTGTATCCTCTTGGATAGACAGATAGCATTTTGCTTGTGTGATATTTTATTATATATTTTTACATCTTTCCCAACAAGGAATAATATAACCATGGTCTTAACTATTCTTTGATTTGCTGCATACACAAGTTCGCCAAGGTCATGTCTATTACTTAGCACACTTACGCACAAGCTATATGTCAAGTCTGAATTGTCTTTTAAAAATCCAGTAAGGACAAAAGTTGACGAGGCAGCCACTTATTAGACCTGTTCTTTTAAAATGTAAATTAAAATGCATTACAATTTCTTGCATGGCTTTTATTATTAAAAATCAATTTTTGCAAAGTCTGTACTTGACAAGGACAAAGCCTGAACACTGATGTAGCCCTAACGGACGCCGGAGATGGAAAAATCCGAGCACTAAATGCGGTAAGACAATGTCGCGCTCACAGTGTTGCAGACAACAATATAAGACGCTGATCTGTAGCCATATTTAAAAGGAAGACGCATCGAGTCATTTAGAATTCAGATCTCCATTGTATAAAGCAATCATTCACATGCTGTCCATTAAGCGCAAGACGCTTTGTCGAATTCTTCCCCAGATGCCAAAGGCTCCATCACATTCAACAAAGAGACACCAATACAGTCACAAACCACTCAGCACGCGTGGCGACAATAGAGCACCAAGCACTCTGCGGAGGGAAGGACAGAAGGCCAATTAGATCAGACTTCTCTTCCCAGCGTAGAGTATTAAGGATGATTTATTCACATTCAGGAACACTTCTGCCTGGTCTGCATACTGTACAATGAGTATCTCCAGAGCGGCAGAAGAACCGACTGAATCTCTAAGATATCACAAGAAGAAGAAGAAGGAGTTGGGGCACGAGAGACTGGACTTGGGGCAGCTTAAAGGGGAACACCAGGGACAGAAAACATTTTAGTACAGTTCCTGCCCTTCTACATGATGAAGCAGAGCCGTACACTGCAGTTCTAGGATCCATAGATCTCTTATAGATAAATAAACTCATATCTGCTGTTTTGCTTTCACCCCCCCTTAGGGGTCGGAGAAATTCACCCTGGTATATCAGGGGATGAATATTAGTGTGACCATGCCCACTCCCCACAGAAGTGTGAGAGGGCGGGACTGTAGGATATACCTGGAGTCCCCAGGGTCCACACCCCAGGCACACCTCCTGCTCTCACCAGCAGCATGAAGCTGACAATCTCGGAACCCTGAGGGGGAGGGAGAGCAAAAGAGCAGATATGATTTTATTGATTTATAAGTGATCTATAGATCCTAAAACTGCAGTGCACGGCTCTGCTTCACCATGTAGGAGGGCAGGAACTGTACTAAAAAGTTTTCTCTCCCCGGAGTTCCCCTTTAACACTAGAAGTCCCAGAAATTTCGAGCTCCCCCCTGAAGTCCCAAAAGAGGGTCAAATGACCGTTAGTCCAAACTGACAACTCTGATGGCTCCAATTAGCATCCTTTCATTTGTAAATGTGGCCTAAAATCCTTCAAGTCATTCGACCCGTCTCTGGGTTCCAAAGGTAGAAATATTAAATGACCCATCTCTGGTACTTCTAGTGTTAAAGGGAACCTGTCACCCCCTTTGGGCGTTTTAAACTGTGCCCACCAGCTTACACATAATGTAAATGGGGTTCTTATAACACCTCTATGTGCCCAGACTTGCCCCTCATACCTGAAATATGAACTTATATTCTGTCCGGCGCTGGCCTCCTATTGAGTCCAGGAGTTATAAAACCATTTTAAAAGAGGTACGTCCCACAACTGAAATGTATCCACCCCAACAAGGAACATGAGTAAACAGGAACAGGAACTTACCTGATGTTTAAATCAAGTTTTTTGCAATATATGTTTTTTTTTTTTTTTTTATATTTTCCATTTTCTATATTGAAAAAAAAGAACAGGAATCTTGCAATTCTCACACCGACCACTAGGTCTAATACTACACTCATTCTCCCTGTTCCTTTTAGGAATCATCGGGTCGTAAGCAATGACTAAAACAATTTGAGGCACCCCTGGGTCAAAGTGACACAGTGTCATCACTGCCCCCGGGTGGTGGTGTCACAAAAGAGCAATAAAGGGTATTCTCATCAGGCAACACACACACAACACTCACACCTCCAGGCCAGAAGGGGGAGACCAAGCCCGGGTTCAAGGTGAGCTTCCCTATAAATTCTGGTCAGGGGCAGAGCCAGTTAGTGCAGTTCCTGGGAGGACTGTGAAGAGGACCTGGGTGTAAAAGACTTGTGCTAATGAGTCGGCCCGGCAGGGAAGGGGTTACTCGGAACCGGGATGGCGGGGGAGGGAATTACGGCTGAATGGCCCCCGATTCCGTGCCCTGGACACTCAATTGGCTGATGGGGGTGATGATGATGAGGGATTAAACGTGACACCACCTGTGGTACCTGGTAATGTGGTTACCAGGGCTGCGGCCAACCGCTGAGGTGATAGTCAAGCAGCTTTGGTAGTACAGCTCCCCACAGACGGAGCTTTCACCTCAGGGCAGCGGGGTAACTACCTCGGTTCCAGTTTACCAGTGTTGACCTGGACTCTCCAGCCGGCTACAACCAGTCCTGGAGGGTCCCCCTTTCTTTGTCAGGGTCACTTCTCTCCTTAGAAGTGCCCTCCTGTCTCGACCGCAGGGTCCCCTGCATCCGTCCGCTCTGCTCTTCTGTCACCGTCTGACTGACTTGCGTAAACTGTCACTCACGTCTTGCCGCTCTTCTAGGCTCCACTGCCCTGGGACCTACTGAATACCAGTCCCCTGTGCTAAGGTGTGAGCGTGTTTTTGTGATGTCTCTGAGTTTTCCTCCTTATTTCCTCCTTATTCACGACTATGGAGGCACTACGCCTTCTGTTTGGGGTGCAGTACCTCCCTGAGGGATCCCGCCAAAGGGGAGCCCCACTAATCTCATCCCAAGGTTGCTAACTAAATTCCAGGCCTGAGGTTAGGATCTGAGGAGAGAAGCAAGAACACATCTGGGATGAACAACCCGGTGTTCACTCCAGAGTAAAGGTGCAAAAAACGGACACCGAAGTCCGAGACTGTGCATGGTCTCACATCCCGGCAGTCAACACCAGAAGGTGTGGATTCCAGATTCCTCAGCCACACCATACCCACAGACACAGCAACATAGAGAGTTCAGGAGCTGACACCCGAAACAGGGTAGAAAAGAAGGACACGAGTTGCCTGTCATACCAATACCTCGCAGGAAGAGACACGGCCGGCAGCTCAGCTTATGCAGCTGCAGGAGCCAATACACTGGGCACAGTAAGGGAGCCAAAGACCCAACTGGATGGGAAGAAACCCCGAGTTGCTCTCAAAGACTCTGTGGACATCTATAATTAGCATCTGCTCTGGTAAAAGGACTGAGAAAACTACAAAACCGTGAGTCTGTCTGTTACTTGTGCCCTTTGCCCTGCATCCCACATTGTATTGACTGTATACTCTGTCTCGGAGATTGGCTTTACCCATGGAGAGCCGTTCCATCCCAGCTGCCATCCATCATTCCCGAAGGTTCTGCAGCAGCAGTGGCCATCCCTAGCCACATACCACGGGAGGCGTCACAAAATCTCCCTTGTATATAGCCCCTTCCCTTTTTCAGCTGAACCCAGGGCCACGGGACCAGGTCACTATCCCTGTGACTTCCCCTAGAGACAGCAGACCCCACAGCACTGGGGGCGCCTCAAATTTATAGGACAGTGTTCAAGGGATGCTCTCATCTGGAGAAAGGGTATTGTAAAGACACAAGGATGAGGTGAGATGTGACATCACTTATTGTGGATTTAGTTTTATCTATTATACTAGCTGTGAGCCCGATGCAAATGCATCGGGATTCTAGAACGTGCGTTAATTAGATTATAGTACCTATATTATTTATTTTTATTTTTTATTTACATTTTTTTTGAATAACTTAATGTTATGAATATTTTATTTATTTGTTTTATTTTATTAGAATTAGTTAATGTTATGAATTTTTATATGGAATATTTTTTTTTATTATTTATTATTTTATTATTGTAATTATTTATTATTTAATATTTTTATAATATTATTTTTTTTTTTTATTTTAATTGATTTTTTTTTTATTTGAGTAATTTGATTTTCTTAGAATTAGTTAATGTTATTAATATTTTAATTATATATATTTTTATTTTATTTATTTATTTTTTTAATTTTGATTTATTTTATTATTTATTATTTTTATTATTTGTATATTAATTTTTTATTTTAATTAAATTTATTTGTATTAGATTAATTTTTTTTATTTTAATTAGTTAATGTAATTAATATATTAATTTTATATATTAATTTTATTTTTTTTATTATTATTATTTTTTATTTTATTATTTATTATTTATATTATTTATAATTTATTTTTTTTAGTATTTTTATTATTATTAAATGTATTTATTATTTGTTATTTTAAGTGAATTTATTTGTATTTTTAAATATTTTTATGTGTATTTATTTATTTTTATTGTCTTTAAATGTAGTGAATTTTTCCCATTGAGAAACATGGATGAATGAGGCGCGAATCTGATTGGCCGTAGTGGAATAGTAAAAGTGTTTTTTCCCATTGATAAAAATGTATGAATGAGCCTTGAATATGATTGGTTGGTGTGTATTTGAATGTGATTGGTGCGATTTGGATCCGTGGGCGGGGCTTCCAGAAACTCGCGGCGGCCATCTTTATTCCTCAGTCAGCGGAGCGGACCGAAGAGGGAACATCGAGGACCCGGAGCTCGCTGGAGGAAGAAAGAAGACCGCCGGATGGAAGACCTGTGGCCCGGGCTGAAGGAAGAGGATGCCTGGGCCGGAGGGAGGACTGGACCTGGACCTGACGAAGCAGATGTCATGAAGACAGGTAAGTGATCTACGGCGTCAGGGTTGGGGGGGGGGTGCGGACATATTGTGGGGGGGTGTGAGGACATATTGGGGGGGTTTGGGGGTGTGCGGACATATTGTGGGGGGGTGTGAGGACATATTGGGGGGGTTTTGGGGGGAGAGGACATATTGTGGGGGGTGTGAGGACATATTGGGGGGGTTTGGGGGGGTGAGGACATATGGGGGGTGTGCGGACATATTGTGGGGGGTGTGAGGACATATTGGGGTGGTTTGGGGGTGTGCGGACATATTGTGGGGAGGTGTGGAGGACATATTGGGGGGGTTTGGGGGTGTGCGGACATATTGTGGGGAGGTGTGAGGACATATTGGGGGGGCTTGGGGGTGTGAGGACATATTGTGGGGGTGTGTGTGGACATATTGGGGGGGTTTGGGGGGGGTGAGGACTTATGGGGGGGCGTGCGGACATATTGTGGGGGGTGTGAGGAGATATTGGGGTGGGTTGGGGGGGTGAGGACATATGGGGGTGTGTGCGGACATATTGTGGGGGTTTGGGGGGGGTGCGGACATATGGGGGGGTGTGCGGACATATTGTGGGGGGGTGTGAGGACATATGGGGGGGGAGAGTGTGAGCACATATGGGAGGAGTCTGCGGACATAATGGGGGGGTGTGCGGACATAATGTGGGTGTGTGCGGACATAATGGGGGGGTGCGGACATATGGGGGGGGTGCGGACATTGCGGGGCTGGGGAGCGGTGCTGGGGAGCTGGGCTGGGGGCAGTGCTAGGCTGTGGATGGGGGCTGGCGGCGGAGGTGTGCGGGCAGTGAGGGGGGAGTCTGTGCGGCGTTGGGGGGGTGTGGTGCTGGGGGGCGGTGCGGGGCTGGGGAGCGGTGCTGGGCTGTGGATCGGGGCTTGGGGGGGAGGCACATGGGGCAGCTCCATAGTCGCAGGTGGGCTGTGGGTAGCGGGGAGCGGAGGCGGCGCGGGCGACATCGGCGGGGTGTGGGTGGGCAATGGCTCGCAATGGCCGCTACGTGGGCAATGCTTCGCCGTGTGCCTGAGTCGAGTTAGAACGGCTCGCAATGGCCGCTTCGCGGCCAATGCTTCGCGCGTATCCACATGACCACGCCGGAAGTAGCGCCGGAAGGGGCAAAAAAGCTATTCGCGATTATATAATAGATACTGTATATAGGTGTCATCAGTCATTGGGAAGGAGGGGAGCTGTGATATCATCTATTTTGAATGGTGGAATTTGTGTTATCTACTGTATATAAAGGTGTTATCAGTCATTGTACAGGAGGAGGAGGTGAGCTGTGACATCACCTATTGTGAATGGTGGATCCTGTGTTATCTGCTGTATATAGAGGTGTTATCAGTCATTGTACAGGAGGGGGAGGAGGTATGCTGTGATATCTATGATTAGAGGTTCCTAATGGCCATGTCTAACATTGGCCTGCATTAGGAACCTCAGGCTTAGTGCCAGTTGTCAATGCAAAGCTGGGATTAACCCCTATATTTCCCAAATTGCCACCGGCACTGAGGCAACTCCAAGAGTCAGGTACAGTGCAGGAAAATGGCGCCTCTATGAATGTGCCATTCTACGGGGTGGCTGTGGGTTGTAGTTCACAATGGAGGGTGGAGGGGCAGAATGCTTGGGCTTCCCCACGATGAGGATTCCAACCCTGAGCTGCCTAGTTGTACCTGGCTGGCAACCAAAAATACAGTAAAGCCCTTTTTTTTGTTATTATTTCAAGAAATAATTAAAACAAAAAGCACTCTTATATTTTGATTACCGGCCAGGTAAAACTAGTCAGCTGAGGGGTTGGTAGCAGCCTGCATCTCCATGCTGTACCTGGACTGGTGACTAAAAATACAGCAGAGCCCGTCAACGCAAAGTAATGTACATATGCTATTTTGATCTGAATTGCTAGCAAATAAGTGTGGAAGACATGGCCTCGCATGCTACTGACCCTCTGCAATAAAAAAATTTTGCTTTCCCAAAAAATAAATAAATAATAATAATATATAAAGCTCTGTTAAACATTGTTTAAGAGACATTGTAAGGTTCCTGGACTTAACAGCTGCTGACACATCTAGTGCTGTTTCAAAAATTCAAACCCTGCTGGTGTCAAAACACCTATAAACTCCAGGAATCTTAAAAAATTAATTTAAAGCTCAAAAGAATTTTACAGCTTCATACAAGTCGGTAGATGTCTGGGAACACTCCTAAATGTTGCTGTTCCTGGTCAACGGGCTTCTGTCGGGTGTTTTGGCCTTGAACATGGAAAGTTTTAGCCCCATTTTAAATTTCCAACTTTTTTCCAGAACAAAGCCCTGTTTCGGCAATTGCATGTTCGGGGAAAGATCACTCATCTCTAGACTTTAGTTGTTCATTTGTTTCCCAATCAACAATTCCACAGATATAAACAATTGACTGATGAGGATTTTATCAGGCTTGAATATACAAACAAGAAAAAAAGCAAAGGCTTCTTTCTATTCAGGAGCCTATATTACTTTTCAATTAGGAAAATACAATAAAGGAAAGAAGCCATTATAGATACAATGGGCACCAAAATTTAGATCCAAAATCCATTCATCCCTCATGAGCACCGGTCTAAGCAGAGATGAAGCAACCAAAAGGAACATTTAGGTTTTAATGAAAGCACAAAGTATGTTACATTCAATATATCCATGGAGCATGCACCACCATCTCTAGCCGGGCTCCGCTAATGAAAATGAAATCTTCCCAGCGCCATTGTTCTGTGCATTTTGTGTAAACACGGCCCAATGATAATTATATTTAGCTGGGGATCATTCTTCTAGATGGACATATCCTGGACATTTACAAAGGCGTGATGGAAGAGAATGCTGTTCTGTCACGTTCTGCAGAATCGCCGTCCTCTTGATGCAAACTTTGATAAACATATTACAAGTATACCGTAATTAGGAAGGATCTAAAAAATTGGGACTGATTATTTGAAACCAGCTTCATTACAGGGGCAGAGAATGATTTTGCAAAATAGGAACTTGGCATCAGAGGACCCAAAGTTCTGAAGATAGCTGATAATGAAGAAGGTCTATAAGATATTGATGGCATCTACTAATGTGGCACCCCTGCAGCAAGGCTGTCACAGATGGTACTAGCATGTAATACAATATGTGTAGTGTCATGCCTGGAGGTAATTGGAGGACATATTGCTGAGACCCCCAAAACACACCCAACATATCTGAACTTCAAGCCAGGAAGTGATGGGCGGAAGAGACCCACCTATAGGGCAGTCCCCACTTCTGGTTTGAGGGAGTTCCTGTTTGCACCCACCTGTACCACTACCCTCATCTTCCTTCTCCTCTGCACCATGTACCATCCCATTTCCCATTCATCTAAAACACCTTCCAAGGGACCTATATCTCCTGGCTGCCCTATTATCTTCCCTTGGAAACCCCACTACAACCCCTGGCCACCTATGGTCAATACTCCAGCTGGCATCACAAACTATTTCTCCCCTGTAAATATTCCTCCCTTAATAGGGCTATAGCTCCTGGGGACCTCCGCCGTGAAGTGATGCCCCAGGCCTCCAGGCAGGTGAGTACCCCCTGATATTTATGCCCGCGACAATTTGATATTACGAGCAGGATGCTGAAACCCCGTTCTGAAAGGGTCCTGTGTACCTTCAATGAGCAATAGACTGTTTGCTACTGTACTGTGCAAAGGTGCCCACCATCCTGGAGAACCATGCATTGGGCTAAGTGTGTGCTATGCCTTCCCATCATGGGCAGAGCCCAACGGCGGTGCCAAAAGCTATTCCAACCCCGTCTATGGACTCTAAAGGACAATGGTGCGGCCCCCAGCTAGGATGCACTGCTTCCCCCAATGCAACAAAATCCCCAGAGCCAGCTCCACCTCCAAAAATTTGGGGTCCGGAGTCTGCACATAAAGAGTGTGGAAGCAGCCACGGAGGAGCATTAGGGGGAGGAGCCACACCTGCAGGGGCCCTCAATAAACGAGACTCACACGGTTTGTACACAGGCCGGCACAATTATAGCAATTGCCAGCAAACCGCCTGCTTACCCACTGCCCTCTGAGTTGTTTGACCACAAAGAGGAGGAGGCAGAAGTTGCAGAAGCCCACCGGTACCCCGTCCACAGACATCCCACCAGAGAGGAGGTTCATGCTGAGGACCTGGCCTCCAAAGAGAGATGCTAGACAAGAACTAGATGACAATCCAGATAAAAGATGACTTGGTACTGTTATTGACTTTAACTGATTCGGTTTCACAAAAAAAGTTGGGTTTATGCATGATATATCCATGAGCAGACGGGATGTCCTCCCCAAATATGGCAGTAAGGAACAGCGCACTCTATATGGCGGTGACAATGTGGAGTATACCACCTTATTTGACAACAAAGGATGGTTTGCTGGCAACTTCAAATGATCAAAATATGTTCACAAGAAAGGACATATGTACTTCCATGTAAAAACAACTTGACGTGCCTATGTTTAGAATATTGATCAATATTGAACAAATTAAACCAGGTTTTTTCTACCTCAACTAAACTGCTAATCAGTGCTGGGGGCATGGCTGCAGCAGGAGGCTTGAGAGCACCTAGTCCGGGCTGTGATAAAGCAGTCATTGTATTGAACCAACAGCACACAGCGTAATAAATGATATATCGCACAATTCAGTATTGCAGCCCCCGCCGTTGGATTATATTGAAAAAACCTGCTGACAGATTACCTGTCCCGAACCGGGTCTGTGTGCATATACCCTAAATAACATTTAAATTGCAAAAATGGTAAAAAAAAAAAATTTTATACGGTCTTATTTCTGACCATATGCTCTATAGCACCCCCAATGTTAAAAAGTGGTCATCACCATTCTATAAAATCCTGAAATATCACAGTCTGTTAAAAATATATTACTTTCCTCCTATAAACTCATCTGCATCTCCGGTGTATGTGCAATGTCTTTTTTGCCTTTACAGCACAGCATACGTGATATTTATGCCAGTACAGGAGGTTGGTTATTTGCCTCCTGAGAAATAACTTGTAGTCTAAGTCCTCGGTAGTTAAAAGAAAAAGTTTGGAATCATTCGGTTGCTTGGAAAGGATTCGATTGTCCGTTCCAAGTATCATTATCTAAGCAATCCAAGTGCGATTTCAAACATCTCGAGGGTGCATCTGCTAGAAGACAATGGGAATCATTTGCAGCTCTCCTTCTCAATTTCCCTTCTGCTTCATATTCCTTCCCCACCGGAGACGACATATGTTCCATCGAAAATGTCTAACTCCAAGACCGACTACTATAAGCGGCAGATTACAGAGGTAATCTAGCTATGGTGTCCTCCTCGTCCTCAGGAAACCTATTCTAAATATTGATGTCAAGAGCGTAGAAGCTTCAAACCGGCAGATTGTCTAACTCCAAGACCGACTACTATATAGTGGGGAGATTACAGACAGTCAGATCTACTGAAAGACTCAGCAACGATACAGCGACCTGTATAACCACCTCGGCGGTCGTTGGGTCCCTGTCATGCAGCAGCTAGTCTGACGACTCAGACCTACGTGGCCGAGTTCTGAGTCGCCAACGAGGTCGTTGTTAAGGTGTCAAACACACCGATGCATGCTGCCTAGTGGAAACCCGTTGATCAAAAAATGGTCCAGGCCATTTCGACACGATCGGCGATCTCACAGCGGGGGCCACGTGTCAAACATAGCGAGACCGATCTCTCTATGTGTGAAGGGGGCTTAACTCCAGGACCAACTACTATAGGTGGAAGATTACAGAGTTATTCTACCTACAGTGGTCTACCGGTCCTTAGGAAATCTATTCTAAATATTCAAAGTCAAGAGTGAACGTCTCTACAAAGCTTCGAGCCTGCCTAAAATTCTAGCTCCGAGATAGACGACTACTACAAACAGGAGATTATAGAGGTATTCTACCTACAGTGGTCTACCGGTCCTTAGGAAACCTATTCTAAATATTCAAAGTCAAGAGTGAACGTCTCTACAAAGCTTCGAGCCTGCCTAAAATGTCTAGTTCTAGACTACTACAAACAGGAGATTATAGAGGTATTCTACCTACAGTGGTCTACCGGTCCTTAGGAAACCTATTCTAAATATTCAAAGTCAATAGCAAACGTCTCTACGAAGCTTGGAGCTTGCATGAAATGTCTAACACCATGACCAACTACTATAGGGGGGAGATTACAAAAGTAATCAACCTACAGTGTCCTCCTCATCCTCAGTAAACCCATACTAAATATTCAAGGTCTACGAAGCTTCGAGCCTCATAAAATATCTAACCCCAAGATCAACTACTACCAACAGAAGATTACAGTGGTACCTTCAGAGCCCTCTTCATCCTCCCTGTCCTCGAGAAACCTATTCTAAATATTCAAAGTCAAGAGCGAACATCTCTACGAAGCCTGCATAAAATGTCTACTCGCCCCCCACCACCACCACCACCATCCACCCAACCAGAAATAGGACTCATCCCATCCAAGGGGGGACAGTATTTTTTCGTTATCTCAAAACACCTTTGAACTTATGTCCAGATATGAGCCGTGAAAGTGTGCGTATCATAAGCTCTCGTCAAACAATCCTCCATAATTCTTATTTGCTGGAGGTTTAAGGGCGCAGATGCAGGATTGGCACGGGCCTCGTTCTGGCTATATTGTTTGAGATAGCTGGGAGCCAAGATTAACGAGAAAGGAAAAAAATATTAAAAAAAAATAAAATAAGGCAGCATTTTGTATGTGAGTGTATGTGTGCGCGACGCCCCCCTCCCCTTCTATCCCCCCTCTTCTACGGGGCTTCTTGGATTACATTGACCAATACAAGCCGGTTTGGGCATTGTCCAAAAGAAATATTACTTGTATCAGCTGCTCAATGAAAGGCTCTCAATTGATACTGCTAAGCTGCCCGCTTTGCCATAGCTAGTGGCAGTGTTCTGTGACTCGGTGATTGCTTGCTTCCGCCGAATCGGTCACTAGAAGAAGGGCACACAAAACAGAGAACTAAACAAAAAAGGCAGCCAGTAGCACTGAAGCAGTATTGCAGCTGGCAGGCAATAACTTAGATAGTTACAGCTGCCATCACCTAGTTCATGCAAGCTTTTTAATATCTTTTGGCAGCAGTCAGTGTCGCAGCACAAAAGGAGAAGTTGGCACTTTTCAGCACACTTTGTTTGACATAACTGTAGCCAGTGCCCAGCTGATACCCTCATCAATGTTGTGTATGTTTTCCGAAGGTACGTTTTAATCGATCAAGCCTTTTTCTCGGCTTCATCTATGCAAAAGAAAAAAAAATCTGAAGATTAATGAGAGAGCTCGGAATCAGGAGCATATGTCTGGCCTTTGTGCTGGAGATAAGAAAAAAAATATTCAAGAGACAAAAAATAAATAAAGAGTTTTCACCTATTTTGCCAATCAATGAAGCCAGGGATGTTCCGGGCTCGTAGAGAGTCTCGCGACGTTAATCCGATACATAGTAATTGATTTATTGTCTGTCTCAATGACTGGATCAAGAAATAAAAAATATAAGGGTGTGTGCTCACCAACAGGAAAAACAACGCATTACCGCTGCATCCAACACGCTGCGTTGTGCAGTAGCAGCATAGTGGATGATTTATAGAAATCCCATGCTCACTATGCTTCACCCCGCCGCAGCATGTTTTAAGCTGCAGTGCTCCGCAGCATGTTCATTTCATGCTGAAGTCGGAAGATATAACCATGGGGTGAATGTAGGGAGAAGTTACCCTGCACCGAAAGCAGATCGTGGACCCAAGGCGGCTGCAATGTCCCTGCGTTCACTCACGGCTTTCCGCAGGTGAGCTGTGGTATCACCTATTGTGAATGAAGGATCCTGTGTTGTCTACTGTATATAGAGGTGTTATCAGTCATTGTGCAGGAGGAGGTGAGCTGTGACATCACCTATTGTGAATGGTAAATCCTGTGTTATCTACTGTATATAGAGGTGTTATCAGTCATTGTACAGGAGGAGGAGGTGAGCTGTGATATCACCTATTGTGAATTGTGGATCCTGTGTTATCTACTGTATATAGAGGTGTTATCAGTCATTGTACAGGAGGAGGTGAGCTGTAACATCACCTATTGAGAATGGTGGATCCTGTGTTATCTACTGTATATAGAGGTGTTATCAGTCATTGTAAAGGGGAGGAGGTGAGCTGTGATATCACCTATTGTGAATGGTGGATCCTGTGTTATCTACTGTATATAGAGGTGTTATCAGTCATTATACAGCTGGAGGTGAGCTGTGATATAACCTATTGTGAATGGTGGATCCTGTGTTATCTACTGTATATAGAGGTGTTATCAGTCATTGTATAGGAAGAGGAGGTGAGCTGTGACATCATCTATTGTGAATGGTGGATCCTGTGTTATCTACTGTGTATAGAGGTGTTATCAGTCATTGTACAGGAGGAGGAGGTGAGCTGTGATATCACCTATTGTGAATGATGGATCCTGTGTTATCTACTGTATATAGAGGTGTTATCAGTCATTGTACAGGAGGAGGAGGTGAGCTGTGATATCACCTATTGTGAATGAAGGATCCTGTGTTATCTACTGTATAAAAAGGTGTTATCAGTCATTGTACAGGAGGAGGTGAGCTGTGATATTACCTATTGTGAACGGTGGATCCTGTGTTATCTACTGTGTATAGAGGTGTTATCAGTCATTGTACAGGAGGAGGAGGTGAGCTGTGATATCACCTATTGTGAATGATGGATCCTGTGTTATCTACTGTATATAGAGGTGTTATCAGTCATTGTACAGGAGGAGGAGGTGAGCTGTGATATCACCTATTGTGAATGAAAGATCCTGTGTTATCTACTGTATAAAAAGGTGTTATCAGTCATTGTACAGGAGGAGGTGAGCTGTGATATTACCTATTGTGAATGGTGGATCCTGTGTTATCTCCATTTTAATATCTTTATTATAGAGCGATTTTTACATTGGTTTTCACAGTAAGTACACCAGCCTAATGTGGTCTCAGCAATTTTATATACTGTATGTGTGGCACCCCTGCTGAGGATTGCCACAGGACGCACCGGTGCAAGGAGGGATTTACACTTTGGTACACACAGCACACAACACCTTCCACCCCAGACCTGGAAGGGGAGCCCCACTGGCTGCCTTAAGCCAGATCTCCTATAAAAGATCCAGGCCTGAGGGGAGGAGTCAGTTAGTTTCAGTTCAGTTCCAGTTAGTCTGCAGTGAGCAGAGGAGAGAGCAGCAGTGAAGGAGCTGGTCACTGGGATCAAGCCAGGCCCAAGACCAGGGAACACTGACCTAGCTGTGCTACACCCTAGGGAGAGGGTCGGAGGCCAGTGGAGGGAGTAGGAGAAAAGAAGAAGGGAACAGACCAAGCTTCCCTTTATCTCACCCGGACAACGGAGTCCGACACTGCTAATCATCCATTGTAGCAGGAAAAGCCCAGAAGGACCACGAGGAACTTATCCCCCTGAGGTGACAAATTAAGAGACACTCAAACCTTACCAAGCACAGGACCAGGGGCTCGAAAGGAGAGTAGGGGTTCCTACAGGAGGTCCTCATAGTCGGTTACAGAGTAACGCCCTGAGAGGGAGAAGTTGTGGTGAGTTCAGTTATAGGCAGAGCTTACCCCAAACCACCGTACACAGTGACAGAGGAGGCCTCACAACTCTCCAAGGTGAAAGTCCCAAATTGCACCGAGGATCTGGTTACCTTCCTGTACTGTACCTATTACCGGACATCAGTAAAAGGTACCGAAACAAAGACTATTGTGTGTGTGTGCCTGTTTCACTGCCGCTGCCCACAGCGTTCACCGCAGAGACGCTATTACGACTCCCCTCATCCATCCCCGCTGCCCTGAGGTAAAGCTCCACCTGTGGGGAGCTGTAACAACCAAGCTGCATCACATCACCTCAGCGGCCGGGCTGCAGCGCTGCTTTCTAACTTACCAGGTTCCACAGTGGCGTCACAACCACATTCCCCTCTCCTATCACCATCATCATCATTCCCCCACCATCTCCACCACTGAGGGTCCAGGGCACAGAAGCGGGAACCAACCAGCCGTGATCCCCATCCAAGTAGTCATCAGTTCCGGTATCAAAGTACCCCCCTATCTTGTCGACTGCCTCAGTTTGGCGTCTCGAACAGGATCCCGTGCCTGGTAAAACCGGGTACTGTGTGCCTAGAATGGAACTTTATTAACTGTCTGTGCACTGTAAAACCGGGCCCCCATTACTGCGCCACAGAGCGGGAAGAGCATCGCGGCTGCGCATCTAAAAGAGCACGAAGATAAGCCTCGACTCTCCACTCTGCCGCAGATCAGCGAAGCGCAGTGTCTAGCTCCGGAAATACCCGAGGTGCTCCACTCCCCGCCCGCAGAGCCGCCGACTACCGGAAAAAGCTTACCTCAGCGGCTGGCAGCGATTAACTAGGGGGGCACTGCCATGAGTGATTCGGACGACGCACAGATTCCTGACAGAGGGGATGTCCGGAACGCAGCACCAGGAAAAGAGGTCCCAATAATGCCGATAACCTTGCCGTACATACCGGGCGCAAAATGGTTACCAACCTATGAAGGTAAGCCAGGTACCCTAGCAGCCTTTAAACAAAGATGTGTTCAGTGTTGGACATGTATGCGATGACAGAAAAGCAGCGAGCCACCGTTGTGCTGGGACAATTAACAGGCGCAGCGAAGCTAGAGGTCGAGTCTTGGAGCGATGCTGACAGAGACTCCACAGCAAAAGTATTTGACAAGCTCAGGGCTGCTTTTGAAAAACGCACACAGTCTGAACTAAGGATGCTGTTCTACCAGTGCAAACAGAGACCGCAAAATACCATCAGAGACTTTGCCTTACATTTACAAGGGGCACTCCAGTCCTTAAAGCAGGTAGACCCGGAAAGTGTACTACAAGAAGATAAAATGCTTGCAGAACAGTTTATGAATGGATTGAGGTCGGATTACCACCACCAGCAGGTACATATGTGGGTCTTATATCATCCAGATGTGAACTTCAATGCTCTAAAAGACCGTGCTATAACAGTGCTACGAGACCCATTGCCTGCCGAACCTGCAACCCTAACCTGGCAGGTCAACACCTCTCCAACAGAGTTTGAACCTACTCCCAAAAACCCTGCAAAAGCAGCAGGGCAAGCTGTAGCAAATAACCTTCATGATGACCTATGTAACCAGGTGCTGCAGCTAACCAAAAATATGGACTATGTGCTAAACCTCTTGCAAGCCATGCCGGGGGCACAACCACCAAGCAAAATCCAACTGGCTGATTGCCCTGAGGATGTTCCGTGGATGAGGAGGAAGAACAAGTCGCCCGTTCTGGGGACCCACAAGTCGCCCGTTCTGGGGACCAACAAGTCTCCCGTTCAGGGGACCTTCGCGCCATTCCAACGCAGAGCCAGCGACTACACGGATTCTTCAGGACAACCCATCTGCCTACGTTGCGATAAACCAAGCCACTTCACCAGAGGATGTCCTTTAAACCCGAGATTCCTGGGCCCGAGGGCCAACCCCCAGGAGTAAGACGACTAGGCCCATACGACTGGCGTAATTGGTACGTGGGAGACCGTCCGTACCTCAACTAGATGAAATCCCCACATCAGCCCTACTGGACACCGGGTCACAGGTTACAACCATCCCACAGATCCATTACAAACTATTTTGGTCTGACACTGATCTTAGACCCCCAGACCCTAACTTTGTCATTCTTACAGCTAATGGACAACCACAGAATCAGGTGGGGTTCAGAGAAGTGACAATAAAGCTGGGGAGGGTGGAGTTAAAAGGCCAAGGGTTATGTGTGGTAGACGATAATCCTGATGAAAAATACCCCTACATGGTAATTGGTACTAATGTGATTGAAAACTGCCTTGGAGAAGTGTTGTTTTTACTCCCGACAGATTGCTGTAACTGCTGGTTATGGGCGAACGAGAGTCATCCAAAGAGAAATCCGAGCCCTCATCCACAAGCAACAGGTAAATCTGTCTGGGGGAGAGATTGGCAGTGTACGGGTAACAGACCCGGTTTACATTGTGTTACCACCGAAAAGCAAAATGATGATATGGTGTCGAGCAGCAATAGGTCTCAGAGGACAGGAATACCAGGCAGTTGTAGAGCCGGTGAATTCGGAGCATAGACCTACACTACTGACCAGCGCCGGATTGGGGTGCCTGGGCCCACCAGGAAAATTTACTCCAGGGGTCCACCCACCCGGGCCCACCCATTCTTCAGCTTTATGCAAATACCTGTTAGCCGTTCTACCTATTATAGTGTAGCGTGGACTGTAAAATACAGGTGGCTCCTGCACATCGCTGTGCGCTTTCCATTATTGTGATGTACAATTACTGTAGTCTGCATTAAAGGGATTTTTTGGTGAAAACAAGTTATCAGCGATCTGCAGGTTAGGAAGGTGATCACTTATTTATTGGTGGAGTCCGCACCATCAGAAGAATGTGGAGCTTTGAGCATTTGGTGATATTTTTACCTCAGTATTTGTAAGACAAAACCAGGAGTGGAGCAATCAGAGGTAATTTTATGCATTTCTCTCTCACTCCTGGTTTTGTCTTATAAATACTGAGGTGAAAATCTCATCAAAGGCTCAACTTGCTTTCTCTGGTGAACCTCTGTAACTGCTGCTGTGTCACTGGACAGGGAGGGGTTAAACATCCAAGTATTTAATATCTATTGGAAATAAAGACGTTTTCCCTTATTGATATCAGATAAAACAAATGACTGACCACAATCCACTCTTCCAAGACCAATAATACCACATAGAAGGCAGAAATACCACCACACCATGACCAGATCACATATTACCATGACATAGGGCCGAAATAATGCCACATACAAACCACAAATACTGCCACACCATGACCAAAGCACATAATACCACCACATAGTGATCAAATGCTACCACATATAAGGTATAAATACTGCCACACCATGAGACCACATATTACCACCACATAGTGACCAAATAATACTACATACAAGGGACAAATACCATCATGTCATGACCAAAGCACATAATGCCACCACATAGTGACAAATAATACTAAAATAATGAAATTGTAAAAAAGCTCTGTATATAGTGTCAGTGTACAGGTAATGCAATGATCACTATTGACATTATACACAGGAGCTCTGTATATAGTGTCAGTGTGTGTGTATAAGTAATATAGATTCTTGGACAAAGTGCTTCAGTGTCCGCGCTGCTGCTACGAGACCAAAGAAACACAGACACAGGAATGTCTGGTACAGCTACAGCCTTTATTTTCCGACGCGTTTCGGAGCCTCCTCTCGAGCTCCTTCCTCAGGGAACACCTGAGATAAGACCCTATATGCGCATTCTTTCTTTCACACATGTATAAGTAATATACATACTCACCAGTGATGTCTCTAGGTGAAGTTCTTTATCTGTCGTAGACCGATATCACGTCTTCTATGCAGGACTCATCTCTGCAGAAAATAACATAGTTATCTATACCTGACTCACTTCCAGAGCACAATCCACACTTTTCCCAAGATTTCTACACTATATGAAATGACAAAAAAAGAAACATAGTGCCGCACTATACAGTAACAGTGCTCCAGTGTCATCATGTCCCTGCTCATTTCTGTCAGCAGACATATTTGTCTGATGGCAAAGATGTAACAGAGCTGAAGACAGAAGACCCGTGGATTACGTCGGGACGAGGATTTTATTTAATTAAAGATGGAGTCCCTAAATGTGTTTTGTGTTTTATTTTTAATAAAAAAAAGTTTCTGTTTTTTTTCTGTTTACTAGAAATTCATGGTGGCCATGTCTAATTTGGCATGACACCATGACGTTTGGCGTACCAGCTGATAATACAAAGCTGGCTCTGACGTAATCTACAGGTCTTCTGTCTTCAGCTCTGCTACATCATTGCCATCAGACAAATATGTCTGCTGACAGAGATGAGCAGGCACAAAATAAAGGCCCCGTTACACACTGCGATGTTCCAGCGATCCAACCTGGCCGGGATCGCTGGAACATCGCTGTGTGGTCGCTGGTGAGCTGTCAAACAGGCAGACTCACCAGCGAGCAGTGATAACGCTGGTAGCTAAGGTACACATCGGGTAACTAAGCACAGCGCTGTGCCTAGTTACCCGATGTGTACCTTGGTTACCAGCCTGCTCCCGCTTACCCAGCCTGTCAGAATGGACATCGCTGGTCGTGGGACCCTGTCACACATGCCGATACATGCGTGACAGCGGCAGACCAACGACCGAAAAATGGTCCCGGACATTCTGCAACGATCAGCGAGCTGATCGCTGGTCATTGCGGTATGTCACACACAGAGAGGTCGCTGCAGCATCACAAAACAGGTGACGTTACAAGGATATCTTTAGCGATATCATTGTGTGTAACGGTGCCTTTACACTAGAACACAGCTGTGAGAAGTGCTCAGCATGCCTCCACCCGGCGACCGTGTTTTCCTGTGCGTTGCAAATAATGCATACTTTCAAACATATGCCTATTTTTGCAAGCGTTAGTATGCATTTTTGCAATGCAAGTCTATGGTACATTGCATTTGTGCTGATTTACAACGTATCCATTGTAACACACAGCATAAATGCAATGTTAACCCAGCCTAACAGCAGCGAGGAGGGGAGGCGGAGCCCTGGAGACCGCCTAGTCAGTCTACTGGTGGTACTGTCATGCCCATTGCCCATATGT
>JARQOC010000001.1:592761959-592825294 GCA_033576535.1 Allobates femoralis | reverse complement strand
TAGATAACTGGGTCAGAGAAACTCTAAAACAGAAGGTGAGGTGTTCCCAGAATATAGTGGTTAGTTGCTACTAAAAGTGGTTCAGGGAAACACACCTAATGGACTGGCAACAGAATCATGGACACCTAAAGCTTATTGATGTAAGTAAGGAGTAAAGCAAACCCATCTAGTCTGATCCCACAAAAACTCTAAAGGTACCGTCGCCATCGCCGATTTAGTAGGCGATGCAGGGGCGTGGCCTATCGGTGCCGATATCGCCCCTGCATCGCCTAATGTGCATGGGCGAGGGCGACTCAATTTACTGGTCGCCTGGTTTCATAGCAGTGCTCTGAAACCAGGTGGCTGATCTGGGGTTGATGTGCACACATCGCCCCATGTAAACGGCCGCCGGCGACCTGACAGGCGATGGGAGACATAGGCTCCCATTGTCCTGCATTGCCGCTGGGGTTTTGAGAGACCCGCCTGTCAGATCGCCGGCGCGGCGCTGGAGGTGTGGCCCCATGTAAATGGGGGACGGCGATGCTAGTGGGGCGCCAAAAACATGCGCGCTTCCGCCAGTCGCCACCGGCATCTCCAGCGCCGTCGCCTCGTGTGACGGTACCTCGACAATATTTATTTGCATGTTTTTGCCTGTATACCAAATTGCCGTTGTACAAAGTCAGATGTATTTCTCTACATCACATAGAGAGATGATACATCCTATGTTTCTGGCATGTTTTTCAGTAATGTGGAAATCAAACAAATTCTGCGCTATCCCTTAAGGTAAAGATTTCATTCACTGTAGGACCAGCGTATGTTCATTGTCCTTCCAATGTTCCAAATTCAAAGAAAAGAATTGAAGTTGTACAGTTCAAAGCTAGAGAGGGTCCTCCTCGGATTAGGAGAAGCTCAGACAGAAGCTTTTGAAGTCAGATGAGTTGTGTGTTAAACATCACATGGAGCATTATGATGTAAAGCACATATAAATACATATATACAGGCACACGAGGAGACCTCAATGAACAGTGCACCATTATCCACCCAACTTTCCAAGACTGGTTTTATTTGAAGCTTTCCCCACTTGATTTGAGTCTTGTGAATCGTTAGAGTTAGGTTCAATCCAATGTGTTCACCTTGTCACATGACTTAGGCCACACTTAGAAGGCACAATCCGGAAACCGTATCCATTACTGGATGCGGTTTTGGACTGTGCCTTCATACTTCTAAAAATTGGTGAAAATGCCATCCTCATTCCAGATCTGGATGCATTAGTGCATCCGGTTTTGGAATGAGCATTTTTGCAATTTTCAAAATCGGATCCGGTACCGCAAGGTACATTTACGTACCTTGCGGTACCGGATCCGGTCCCATAGGCACCCATATTACAAAAACCGGATCCGGTTTTGCAACCGCTGCGATGGACGCAGCCTGCATGATTTTTACCGCGGGGTTGAAAACCGGATCCGGTAACCGGATTGCAAATAGTGCAATATTGCACTATTTGCAATCCGGTTTTTCCATTGCAGCCTATAGCTGCGGATCCAGATTTTAATGCTCAAAACAGGATCAGGATCTGCAATTACAACTGCAAATGTGACCCTAGCCACATACATTCCTGATAAAATATGCTAAGAACAGGTGCATTTCAATGAATTAGACTATCCTGGATCTTTGGGAGTAATGTAAGCGGATAATATTTGTGCACAACAGAGTTCTGCAAATGATGTGGCAGGAGAGATGAAGAGGCGGCACTTCGAACTTCGTGCTCAATAGCAACACTTTATTCCAGGTAAAAATACATAAGGGTGGTGCTGGATGAGAAGGGTGACAGACTGTTTCGCACCTTACTGGCGCTTTAACCGGCCCCACCTATACAATGGCATCACATCCTGCCTCTATAAAACCAGCATAGTTGCCATACCAAGCAAATATAACAATGTTACCGCATCTGGTTTTGCAGTCTGCGGTAAAAATCATGCAGGCTGCATTTTTCAGAGCGGTTGCAAAACCGGATGCATTTTTTTAACATGGGCGCCTATGGGACCGGATCCGGTACCGCAAGGTACATAAATGTGCTTTGCGGTATCGGATCCAGATGCGGTTTTTAAAATTGCAAAAACCCACATTCCAAAACCGGATGTGCTAATGCATCCAGATGCGGATTGAGGGTTTCAATTTTACTATCAATTGATAGTATGAAGGCACATGGTAAAACCGCATCCAGTAATGGATGTGGTTACTGCATTGTGCCTTTTAAGTGTGACCCTAGCCTTATTCATTTTTTTTAAAAAAAACACGCGCAAAAAGGCATGCAATAACGCATGGTGCCTTTAAGGAACCATGCGTTAACGTATGCGTTTCCCATAGGGCCCCATGTTAAAAAAAATGCATGCTTTTTTACTGCATCCAAAAACACTGCTATCAGCGTTGTTTGGGATGCCGAACAAAAACGCATGCGTTTTTGAAAAACGCAATGCACCATGCGTCAACGCATATGCGTTTTTGGACTTAGAGAAAAAAATTATCCTAAAAACAGTTCCAAGGCAAAAACTAATGCCATATGTAACCCTAGCCTTAGGCTGCCTTCACACTACGGATTTTTCATTTCCGATGCTGTCCGATCAAAATCGGACAGCATCGGACCGATTTTGGGCCCCATGCAGCCCTATGGGCATCGGACCGAATCGGATGTGCACTAAATGCCATCCGATCTGGTCCGATCCGAATCTGTCCGATTTTTTTATCGGTGCAAAAATCGGAGCTTGCTCCGATTTTTGCACCGAAAATAAAATCTGACAGATTCGGATCGGACCAGATCGGATGGCATTTAGTGCACATCCGATCCGACCCGATCAATTTGACATGGGGCCCTATAGAGAAGGGTCCGAGTAAACATCTGATGTCTCCTCGGACCCTATTTTACTGTACTGAGCATGCTCAGTACAGTAAAACTGCTCCTAACTGGGAGCACAAGGGTTAAAAAAAAAAAAAAGTTTATTCTCACCTCCCCACAAGCCCCCGCCGTCTCCCGCCATCTTCTTGGAGGCTCCGGTGGCTCCCGCAGGCTCCCGGTGTCATCAGAGGGCTTCCTCTGCTGTATAGGACCTGCGGTGATGTCACAGTCATGTGACCGCGGGTTACCATGGTGAATCCGCGGTCACGTGACTGTGACATCACCGCAGGTCCTGAACAGCAGAGGAAGACCTCTGCTGACACCGGGAGCCTGCGGGAGCCACCGGGAGCCTCCAAGAAGATGGCGGGAGATGGCGGGGGCTCGTGGGGAGGTGAGAATAAACTTTTTTTTTCTTTTTTTCACTCCGATTTTATGCCGGAATCGGGTGCCTATTTGGCACCCGATTCCAGGCATAGGAAAGGGAGCCGATGCTGTCCGAATTATATCGGACAGCATCGGCTCCCTTCAAATCGTAATGTGAAAGTAGCCTTAGTCTATTCAACCAATTACTGTGCATCAAAGCAATAATATTTTTAACCAACAAATCCTTTATAATTTTGCACCGGTTACTGGTAATCAGGGGTCTCCTGGAGGCTACTTCTTTCAAATCCTTGTAGCTCTCAATAATGTGCCAATTCCTCTCTATCGCTCTTCTGACTGCGTCATCCATGGGGTTATGCTCGAAGCAAAAAATAAACCTCCTAACTTTTCCCCTTTTAGAATTGCCCCTGAGTAGTGTTTCTTGTGGCATTCTTCTTGCTTCATCAAGCGCCTTATTCAGAACCGCATCAGGATAGTTCCCATCCTTAAAATCATGCCAAAGCTATCGCGCTTGTTCTTCAAACCTCTCACTACAACTATTAACCTTCCTCAGATGCAAACATTGACTATAGGGTAAAGAATTCCTAACATGGAATGGGTGGGCACTGGAAAAATGCTGTTAGTTGCAGATGGTTTTTTGAGCACTTCTGTAGTTAAATTATCATCAACAATCCTCACTAGTACGTCTAGAAAGACCAATTCATTGCACCCGTAAACTGAGGTGAATGTCATGTTCATCCGATTCTCATGCAGATAGTCAATGAACATGGACAAATCCTGTTGTGCACCTACCCAAACAAGAAATTTGTCATCCACGTATCTAAAATATGTGTGGACGTGTAGTCTGCTTTCTGCTGGCGGCCACCCAATGACTCCACGAAGTTACAAGGTCAGAGGCGGTGTTTAAGTGCTTTTTTCCCCGGAGATCCAAGGTCCCGAGAGGACGTCTGCTGCTGCCAGCTAAAGGAAGCAAGTGCCGAAGGTTTCTGTCCACATTCTACCAGAGTTCTGCAAATGGATACCGCCATCCGCTGGCCAATAAGTATAAGTAGAGAGAGATACATGGCAATGGAAACTGGAAAGCTAAGTGCATGTTCTGGAGAGGAAGAGACAGATGGAGACACTGAGTCAGGAGACAGTGGTGGCCCAGTTACTAATTACAAAAGACTCCTCTGGGCCAAGATGGGCCGGTGATCGCACCAGAACCTTTAACAGGAAGGTCGTTTGAGTAGTGCTGAAGGCTTACAGCTGAACATTTGAGAACAATTCAACGAGAAGATCTGTGACAAGATCTGAGAGATGACTTGACCGTAGTGGAGGACAGTCTGACCAACCTTCGGGGTGGGGGAATTTCGCATCGGGTCCCAATTTTACAACACTGGTAACACAACTTTATTAAAGTTGCTGACCCAACGCCACCAGAGCTGCTGCCCCAACGTCACCGACCACCACCTGATCTGCTGCACCCCTGACCTACTGTCTCCTCCCCATTATCCTGTATAATGTAAGCCCGCAAGGGCAGGGTCCTCTCCCCTCTGTACCAGTTTGTTATTGTTAATTTTTTTTACTGTAAACTATATCAATAATTTTGTATGCAACCCCTTCTCATGTACAGCACCATGGAATGAAAGGTGCTATATAAATAAATAATAATAATAATAATAAAGGTAGAGAACAAAATCTTTTGGTGCAGAATTTGTACCTTTAAAGTCAGCATTGTGTGAATTTTGTTTTTATCTCCCCATAGCTGAAGCATGAGTGCTGTGTCTTCATCTCATAATTCAATAAGGTGGGCTGCTTTTCAGCCACAATTTGTTCTCTCAGCTTTAGACATATTGTAAACTTTAAAGGTACCTTTACACGCCGCAACTAGGGTGTGAAAACTAAGAGGCAATCCGGAGCCCCGTCACCGTCGCCATGAAATTGCTACTAATTTGCAGCGTGTATTTGGGGAACCCGGTGGTGTTTTTGAAAGTTGCGCCCGGTTGCAATTTCACAGCACTGCTCCAAAACCAGAGGCAACCATGAAGGGGAAATTCCCTGCTTTTGGTGTGTGAAGGGGCGATAGGGATGGAATCAGAGTCGCCTACTGATTTCCAGGAGGCGTGCCACAGCGTGCTGGATACCGCGCCCTGTCCGTGATGATTGGTGGTGGCTACTGTGTTTCCATTGGCTGTCCATTCACAGGGCGACATATTTGAAGAGCTGTCCATTCACACTACACAATTACAATGACGTCATGTATTAGCCAGCCTTCCTGCGCAGGCTGGCCAGTCATGACGCTATTGCGTTGTCTAATAGCGTGTTTGGGGCGCGGAATACACAAGTCTGTCACGCCTATGTACTTGCGGCGCTGATCATGTACGCCCACATTCCTTTGGGGATTGCGGCGTGTGAAGCGGCGTCGGGAGTCAACCGGATGTTTCACAATGTTGGTGTGGGAACTTCTGGGACGACACATCACCTTAGATTGAGGCCGCAATTGCGGCGTGTAAATGCGCCTTTGGCGTTCGGAGGCAACCGTGAAAAACGTGCACATGTACGTTCAGTTGCCTCCGATCGCCAACAAAAGTTGCGGCATGTAAAGGTTTGGTCATCTCTAGTTAAGATCCGTTTGAAAAAGGAACATTTATGCAAAGGGGTGTCCCTTTCTGTTTTTGCTTTTTTCTAGCTTGACGAGTCTGAAAACTGCAGTATTTCAAGAATTATTTTTACATATATAGAAATCTAAAATGGAAAAAAAAAGCACAAAAATATAATAAATAATATAAATAATACTCTGCACGTTTCCATTTTATTGCCATGTTGACTGCTTTGATCGTCATATTGGTCAACATCAGGAAGCTCAGGAAAATATCTGCCCCCATGATCACTGCTTTATCTCACATATCTCCAGATCTGAATACTTCTAGAAGGTTTTGAGTACTTACGTATGTGACCCCAGGATCTTCTATTAAAACATAGAACTTTTATAATATGACAACTTTAGGGTTTGTGTTCCTTTAAATCACCCTGTGATGACATTGGCTGAAGTCTACAAGTCCGGATCTTTGCCGGCCCATTCGGCAGATAATTCATGACTGTTTTGTGCACTTTCCTTTCTTCCCAGCGCAGCGTTTTTCCTCCAAGTCTTATCTTTATTTCTGTCTGACGCTTCCTTTTATTACAAGATTACACCCTTTGCTTTCTATCTTCTTAATTATCTCTCTTCTTGTTCCCTTTATATTTTTATTTGGTTTCTTTTGTAACTTGCGCGGTATCTTGTTTTGTTTCCGACTTTCGGTTCCTTTGTCTGTCTTATTGCTTTTCCTTTTTGTTGTTTCGGTGCTTCCCAAACTCAAGCAAAATATCCTTCCTGGAGGACAGTTATCTCCTCCAATAACGCTGATAATAATAATGAGAGTTGATAATAATATTAAAGTTATAATTCACTTGTTGATATTAACTTAGATAGAAGGAATTTACAAATGTCCTTGTCTTTCTATGAGTTGCTGTGGGGATCAGGTCTCCCATTATGTTGTTGTTCTATCCTTAGAATAACAAATGATTGGAGGATGTAAATGAATAAATCATTATTTTTTAATGTATTTATTATATTCATTTTCTGCTTATCCTATTGTTGCACATACATCACCATAGTATAGTAGTCCACTCTTGAAACACACCACTGTTCTTTTGATCTAAATAGGTTCTAAATGTTGTAATCTTGTAAATGCTGTGACTGGTCAGTCCATAGTCTACTGTAAACCCTGCCACGAATCAGTCCACAGTCCAGTGTAAATGCTGCCGCCAGTCAGTCCACAATCTAGTGTAAATGCTGCCGCCAGTCAGTCCACAATCTAGTGTAAATGATGCCGCTGGTCAATTCACCACCCAACAAATGCTGCCACCGGTCAGTCCACAATCTAGTGTAAATGATGCCGTTGGTCAATTCACCACCCAACAAATGCTGCCACCGGTCAGTCCACAATCTTGTGTAAATGCTGCCGCCAGTCAGTGCTGCACCCCGACACGTTGCATGAAAGTGGGGGTCTTGGCTGGGTGTGTTGGCTTGGGCTGGAGAGGTAATGCAGGCCGCATGATGTCGTTCACCTCAGGTGGCCAGGATCAGATGTTAAACAATTCAATGAGGGAGTCAACCAGTTTTTCGTAGACACTGTTTTCCTTCACAGCCATTTGATGACAACTATGTACAGTAGATGGGTACACAACTTCTCATGTGTTTAGTCCAGGACATAGAGCATCTCCAAATACAATTGCTTTGCTTTGTCACTTGTTCCTGCCTCCATTATTCTCACTTGCTTCACCACCTCCAGGCTTAGCAGCACAGAACAGTCCGCAAGAGTCACATCTTCCACCTGTGGTTCTGCGTCTTGTCCTCCTCTTAAAGCTGGTTTACCAATATGGCCAGACTTAGCACTGGCTCTCTGATGCTTCTATTCTGTCCTGGCCTGGTATCTTGAGAGTCACAAACTCGGGGTCGTTTTGCTAGGCGTCCTCTCCGGGACGCATCTCTTGTTGATCACTCCGTTTCTCGGTCAATTCTCTCTCTGAAGGACCTCACTATCCACAGGCTTGTTCTCCTCTCCCTCTAGGGACACCCAGATCATGCTGCTATGTTCTCTAGCTAGACCTTAGGTCTATCACTACAACAAGCCTGGACCTACCTCTCCTATTGGCAGGAAAGCTGTCACTATCCCTTTAGCTTAGCTCCTCCCACTCTTAGTTAGATCCAAACATTAACTCTATCTTGCGCTACTATCTGTCAAAACACAGTCTATCACTAACAACATGTTAGAATTCACATTATACATTACCAACACCTAACACATTTTACATTATACATCACAGCGATAAGGTTAGGGTCACTCCAGCGTTTACCAGTGCGTTCAGTGGGGTTCTGTTTAAAACTTAGAATTTCTCAGCATTAGCGCAGTGTTACCGGAGTGGTAAGAATGTATTAATGCTGTAAATGTTGTGAGACCCTAGCCTAACACTTGTGTCTTCAAGGGGGAACATCAGCAATATGTCCATCTCCATACATACTGTCCAGTAACTGCTGCCCCAGTCAGTGCACAGTCAAGTGTCACTGCTGCCACCGGTCAGTCCACAATCTATTGTAAATGCTGCCCGGAGAGGAAAGAAAACCCCTTTGATCATAAGACGTTTTCCCTACCTTCTCTCTATACTTATTCCTGCATCTACTGTGGGTACTTAATCCCATCTTCATCCTTGACCATCAGGCATGGTATTATCAAATACTTAACTGAAATAGACCCTCAGAGATGTTATTGTCAAGAAATTATGTAGACCACTGACACAGACCACCATGCATTTTAGGCACTCATAAAATTAAGACTGAAATTGGCCAAACCACCCAGGATTGGTCGATAGTCTAATATGTGTGTGGATATCCCAACTGTACCGAGAATGATAATTGGGAGAGAGGTGTCCGGCTTGCTGGATTTCCAACATCCTATTACTTGGTTCTTTGGGAAATAATTGTCACCAGAGTAGTCTAACATTGCCTATCTCACAAACAACACAAGAGCGCTCCTGTTTATGACGGAGTCAGGGGAATAAGCTGTCGGACAAACAATTGTGTGATGTGTTGGTGCATGGAAAACACCTCACTTTCTGTGATGCCCAGCAAAGTCAAAGAGTTTTCAAAAATGCTGTTCAGACGCTGCGTTTTTTACTGGTCTGTTTTTGGGGCAGAACACGCCTCCAGAAAAAGAATGAGCATGTCAATGGCCAGGGTCACACATACCATTCCACTTTTTTGAGGCTTTAGAAAAACGGATCCGTTAAATTTAGGGTGCCAATAGTGTCCCCTGAGGTCTTGGCTGTTTTTTGGACTTAAGGTACCGTCACACGTAGCAATATCGCTGCCATATGGCTGGCAATTTGACGTGAGTGCGCACGTTCTGGGCACTTTTTGACACATCGCTCTGTCACACACAGACATCTCGCTTGCGATGTTCAGCGATCCTATGTTCCTGAAATCCCCTGCCGCAGACTGGAAGCAATTTCGCATAGCCACATCGCCGCCAAATTTGTGTGTCACACGCCTCCACCGTATCAGCGATGTGGGCGTAGAGTGTGAGTGCGTGGCAGAGTGTTGTACACCGCGCCCCTACCACTCCGATTGGGCAACACAACTGCGTCGCCATTGGTCAGCCTTGTCAGGATGTCTGCCCACTACATGACGCATGTGTCCTTTCTAGTATATCACTATTCAAATATGGCGCCTTAGCCATGGCCAGCCAATGGGAACGCAGGAGCAACCACCAATCGCGGAAGACGGGGTGCGCCAAACAGAACGCTCAGGCATGCCTCTGGAATTTCTTCCAGATTGTCTGAGCTCGCTTTCTACATCACTATTGCCCTGTTAAACGCCAAGATGCGCAGAAATCGCCTGGAGGAAATCGCCTGATTTCTCAGCAGAGCAGGGCGATCAGGCGACGCACCACCAGTGATTTCAAGCTGTAAAATCTCCCTGTCTCACGCCACTACGCACAGACAATGTGGTTTCCATATCGCCGAAATACACACATTTACGGCGATATGGAAGCCATATTGCCACGTGTGACAGTACCTTTAGTCATTTTTTCACCAAAAATGCATATGCGTTAACGCATGGTGCCTATATGTACCATGCGTTAACGCATGCCTTCCCCATAGGGCCCCATGTTAAAAAAACACATGCATTTTTTTCCCTGCACCCAAAAATGCTGCATGCAGCGTTTTTTTGAGCCTAGGAAAACCGGATTTCCATTTTTGAAAAACGCAACCACACCTAAGTGCACCATGCGTTAACACATACTCGTTTTTGCAAAATGACAAAAATGATCCCAAAAACGGATTTAAGCCAAAAACCGATGATATGTGTGACCCTGGCCAATTAGTGATCTGTTTTTTCTCCTCCATTTTCTCCCTTGACTTCATTGTTAATGGAAACAAATTGCAGCACAAAAAATGGATAAAAAACGTAATGCGTTCTTTGATGCATTTTTTTTTTTAAATGGATCCAGTTTTGTTGCTGAAAATGCAACAAAAACGCACAGTGTGAACATGGCCTTACACTTTTCTCTGTACACTATTTGTGATATTTGAATTACAAACCACAGAGACAATGTATGAACACATAAATAACAAAACTATTATTAAAGCATAACCGCCATTTAAATTTGTATTTAATAATAACGTAGAGAAAGGCCCTTTCACATCTAATGCAGGTCTGCGTTTTGCTGCATTTGCGTTTCTATGCATTTTTACAGCTAAAAACGCATCCAAACGCATGCGTTTTTGGCTCCATTCATTTCAATGGAAAACGCATAGAAAACGCAAGCAAAAACGCATGTGCCTTTGCAAAAACGCAAAATGCATGCGCTTTTGCAAACGCAGCCCTAGACGCAACAGCCCACTTTTTTGGCTGCGTTTGCGTTTTTGCAAGCATTTTCTATGCGTTTTCCTTTTAAATCAATGGGGCCAAAAATGCATGTTTTTGGATGCGTTTTTAGCAGTAAAAATGCATAGAAACGCAAATGCAGCAAAACGCAGACCTGCATTAGATGTGAACTAGGCCAAAGTGGTTTTAATAATCTTTCAAATGTACTGCATATGAAAATTCTGGTGGAAAACCATTCATAAACCTTTCACAAGGTATCCCCACTACACCGTGTGTGAAGCAGACATGTGCTCACTATCAGTCAGATCCGTCTTCACACTGAATACTGGGCATGTAACCATATAAGGAAAAGGGGGTGGGGCCTACACTCCTGACTGCAGCTAGTGAGGAAACAAATTATGAGATTACAGCACAGTTGCTAAGCAATGTCAGGGATCAGCGTAAACATGTGAAGCGAGTCACTACAGTAACAACTAGTCCCAGAGGTGAAGAGAAAGACTGCAATTACAGATAGTAATTATAATAAAAATACAAATTACTGGATAAGTAAAGGGATGCCAAACGATCCAAGGTAAGGTCCAGGAAATGGTGCAGTACAACAAGGGGGAGTTAGAGCCAAAATCAAATTAACAAGCTGGAGTCAGGAAAACCAGAAAGACAAGACAGTTTACAGGAAACAGGCAAAAGAGTAGTCAGGTCACAGGCAAATGGTCAAAGTCCATGGAAGAGAATAAAGTCAGGCTGGGTCAGGCACAGAGCACAGGGGGATCAGACTTACACAGGCAGCAGCAAGTGTATGACTGACACTGATTGAGGAGCTAGCATGCTTAAATAGAGGACTGATCAAGGAAGGCAAACATAGATGATTGCAGCACAGTCCCAGCACAACCAAAACAGACTGACAGCTTCCACACAATAGTGACATGGCAGACAAGTACAGTGTGTAGATCGTGACAAAACTCTTTCCTTGGCATAAGCTTGTGATCTGTCATCTAGCTCCACACAGCTCAGACATCAGTCAGGATCTCTGTTAACCCCTTCTCTGCTGTCACATTGCAATGCTCCTTACCAGGGCAGCACGGTGGCTCAAGTGGTTAGCACTGTAGCCTTTACAGCACTGGGGTCTTGAGCTCCTGGGTTCAATTCCCACTAAGGACAACATCTGCAAGGAGTTTGTATGTTCTCCCCATGTTTGCGTGGGTTTCCTCCCACATTGTGAAGACATACTGATAGGATGTTTAGATTGTGAGCTCCAAGAGAGACAGCATTACTCATGTATGTAAAGTGCTATGGAATTAATAGTGCTATATAAATGATTATATTATAATTATTATCAACCGCTGGCCACTCCCATACAGCCATAAAATGCAGTTTTTAAAACAGCACAGAAAAATGTGAGACTATAAGTCATATTGCACAAAAAAGCATTATCTTAGCTGTTATGTGACCCATGAATAACAACCAGTTTGTATTGTTTTATTTCCAATGATATGACATTTACACTTTAACCTTTTAATCAATGTACACCACCAGAAGGCTTCAATACTAATCTACATACTAGGGTTTTATTTTTGTGTTTATCCAGACCGGTACGTATTACAGCATTGCAGGATGGAGCTCTCTGCATCATTTATTCCTCCAAATCGCAGCTTGGGAATATCCTCCACACGTTTATTAAAACAGCTGAACGGCTCTAAATAAGTGATACTGGAAACATTAGCTCACAATGAAGCGGCGTTTTAAAGATTGCATTTTTCTTAGCTCTTTTTAACAATTCGCCACACACTTTTCCTCTGGAGATGATAATTGTTCCCAGTAAAAACTGCGCCTCCGGAAAGGGGAACGTGGTGCCACCAGCCTTTGTTAAGAACCCCACCAGGCTTTTCCCATTCATATCAATGGCAAGAGCCCAACACCTTCTCAGATCCATTTTCAGCTTTTTGTACAACAAAACCGTACTGCTGGGAACTTCCAGCAAATAGAGACCGTCTCATTTACCGGAAGGCTGCGGCCGAGCCGCTAATATTAATCTCAATGAAACCTTATAGCCGGATCATTTATTTTATCGTAAGCGCGTATAACCATGAATGGTTCATTGTTGTCCTTTCAAGTTGTTCTATATTTTTTTTTTTTTTGCATTGAATATTAGAACTTTATTTTTTCCATGGGCTATAGAAATAAGGCAAATGTTATCTCTTATGGCGAGGTTAAAAAACATCCTAATCACGGCGCTGCTGTGCACGGCAAAGAACCACATCAAAACCTGGCCTTGACTGCCAACTCCCATTCATTTCAGAGGCGGCAAGCTGCTCCTTTCAATGTAATATTTTCCCTCAACATGTCTGCGGATGATCATTCGGCTAGATTTGTATAAACACTTTAGAGAAAATTAACATAGAAATAACTAGGAATGCAAAAAAAAAGGAAAAAAACATCCTGAAAAAGACAGAGATCGTCCAGCCATGCTTAATGTGGGACACCGTGATACTACACAAAGAAGTATGAAAAAACTTTGATATATACTATATGAGGTCATGGGGCCAGAGTACTCAGACAATCCAGTGCAAACAGTCTCTTTATCATGGTGGCAGCCCCAGAAGCCATGACCTTGACCGGACATTAAGGGGTATTTACAGGAGATTAGAGTTTGTGGTTTTGTCGTGACGCCAGCTGAGGTTTCTGGTCAGGGGTGACCAGTGCTGCAGGTATTAGACCCAGGAGATAGATGGTGATGTAGCTAGATGGAACACTCCCCTCAGCAGGAGCGTGCCCTTGGAAGTAGTGGTAGGTGTAGAGTAGAGGAGATAGAAGGGGTTGTAGTGCAGGTTGGCGGCTCTGCAGATGGTAGCATAGAGGCGCAGGAAGGACCAGAAGACAAGGAGTTCTTGTGGTTCTTACCATTTATTGAAGTTCAGTGCAGTTACAGCCCAGCCGGGGTACGTCATCCAAACAGTACACAGCCTGGCCAGCCCAGAAGTATTCAGAGTCCACTTTGCCGAAACATAGGGTATTTGGCCTTCTTTGCTACCTTCTTCTCTCTAACACTTGTTACCCCGTCCTCTCCTAAGGGATCTGTTGTTGCGAATCCCAGCATGCAGGTGAATGCAGGCTCTACAAGCGACCGTCTTGCGTGTCCTCTAACCCTATGTAATTCCTTTAGCCTTGAGAGGGTCCACTAAGTTACCCACTATACCTCAAGCCCAGTGACCTCCACTTTCACAGTCCTGAAGTATCCAAACCAAATTGGGGCTGGTACCCCTATGGCACCTAGCTCCTCTGCCCAGCTTCTCTGAGCTGGCAGCAGATTTGTGTCCTCAGGCCTGGGACTACCACCTAACTCCACGTGTAGTACTAGCTTCCCCAGCTGCTCAACTAGATCTCACTATAGCTGTCTTCATCTTTCCACCCACCCCTAACCTAACTCCTTCCTCCATCCAGTAGATGGGGACTGTGGAGACACAGGGTCAGTGGGTGCTCTCATCCACTGGCCCGACCGCCTTTAAAAAGTCTGCATGCACCAGGGCTCATCCCAACTGAACGCCCAAACTCCTTAATCGTGGGTGGAACACCACTGAGGCAACACAGGGTGAGGGAACCACAATAATAACACTTTATTGGATCCCCAACAGTTAAAGCCATATAACACATAACCAAGCAAAACACAGAATATAACAGGCAACAGTTTCTCACCCTATCTCTGGCTCACCACTTATTACAAAGTTCTGCAGTAGTCAGGTGACCAAAATGTCCAAACCTAGATATCTTCCTTAAGTAGTCTCTGGTGCTTCTCTAGTCGGGGACGTGGTCCCTAGACTGATGTCCAGGTCAGTAGCGTAGCTAGCGGGGGGGCAGGGGGGGCGAGCGCCACGGGCCCCCCCCCGACATCAGGGGCCCATTGTCCGCCCCCTGGAGGGGTCCCCGTGCCCCGTGCTGCCAGTCGGCCGCCGTGCCGGCCGGAGAGGAGGGAGGACGGGACTTCCTGTCTTGCAGCTCTGCCCGCCCCTCCTCACCTCCTTCTTACAGCAGACGCACACGGCAGCCGCGGTGAGTCTGCAACGGCCCCCCCCGCACCTTTAACAAGAGGTGTGTGAGAGAGGGGTGCTGAGGGTGTCAGGCTGTGCAAGGGTGATGAAGGATACAGGGAGGCTGGAGGATGGGATCTGCAGGGGGACAGAGGATGGGATCTGCAGGGGGACAGAGGATGGGATCTGCAGGGGACAGAGGATGGGATCTGCAGGGGGACAGAGGATGGAATCTGCAGGGGTCAGAGGATGGAAACTGCAGGGGGACAGAGGATGGAATCTGCAGGGGACAGAGGATGGAATCTGCAGGGGACAGAGGATGGAATCTGCAGGGGACAGAGGATGGAATCTGCAGGGGATAGAGGATGGAAACTGCAGGGGACAGAGGATGGACACTGCAGGGAATAGAGGATGGAGAGCGCAGGAGGATGAAGAGTGCAGGAGGATGGAGAGCGCAGGAGGATGGTGGATAGAGAGCGCAGGAGGATGGAGAGCGCAGGAGGATGGAGAGCGCAGAAGGATGCAGCGTGCAGGAGGATGGAGGATAGAGAGCGCAGGAGGACAGAGAGCGCAAGAGGATGAAGAGCGCAGGAGGATGGAGCACACAGAAGGATGGCAGGAGGACAGAGAGCGCAAGAGGATGAAAAGCGCAGGAGGATGGAGCACACAGAAGGATGGCAGGAGGACAGAGAGCGCAAGAGGATGAAGAGCGCAGGAGGATGGAGCACACAGAAGGATGGCAGGAGGACAGAGAGCGCAAGAGGATGAAGAGTGCAGGAGGATGGAGCACACAGAAGGATGGAGCGCGCAGGTGGATGGGGAGCGCAGGAGGATGGTGAGTGAAGGAGGATGGAGGGTGCAGGAGGATGGAGAGTGCTGAAGGATGGAGAGTGCTGAAGGATGGAGGGTGCTGAAGGATGGAGGTTGCTGGAGGATGGAGGGTGCAAGAGGATGGAGGGTGCAGGAGGATGGGAAGTGTAGGAGGATGGGGAGTGCAGGAAGATAGAGGATGGGGAGTGCAGATGGATGGAGAGTTCAGGAGGAGAGTGGCCATTTGGCCCAATTCTTAGGGGCGGCAGCTGCGGCAAATTTTTCCACCGCCCAGGGCGCCACAAACACTTGCTACGCCACTTGGGGTGGCACGAGAATTCTCTGACAGCACACCCCCCCCGCTCTTCACATGGGGGCTCTGGGTGCAGATCTCACCCCCGGGCCCAGAGCAGGCTAGCTACGCCACTGGTCCAGGTAATAAAATAATCCAGGTTCTTATCCCCTTGGTCAGCGCCGAAGTGCCTAGGCATTGGGTTATGGCCTGCCAATCGGTTCCACAAATCCCAGATTGGGACCCTGTAGCGTGTCAACTCCTGCTCAATAAACAGACCTTCTTATATACCACTGAGAACTTAATTCAGAACATTGGGGGACTTCATGATTAGAGAATTAAGGGTATGTGCACATCAGTCGGTTTGTGGGCTGGTTTTGCACGTTTTCCGTCGGCGGTTCCCGCTGAGTTTTATGTTAATTTATGTTAATCCTACCCACCGGTAGGATTAACATGCTAGTCAATGGAGTTTTGAAAACGCTGTGTACATTACAACGTTTTTTGTCTTGACGATTTCTGTTTATTCACCGGTTTCCGACCGGTTCTCAAAGATAGAGCAAGCGACTTCTTTTTAGCGTTTTTCCAGCGGGTCCAGCTGAACAAGTGCAGCAAAGACCAGTCTGGAAAACGCTAAGGAACACGCCGGGGAAATCGCCAGGAACACGCTGTCCGACCGCTAGTAAAGCAATCGCAAAACGTTAGCAAAACGCTAACAAAACCAGGGACACTGGCGAGTGCAGAAACCTCAGTTTCTGCCAGTCTCCACCGGTTCCCGGTCGTTCTGCAAAGAAGCAGAAACGACTGATGTGCACTTACCCTAAGACTGTGCTTTCATTGGCTAGATTTCAATCCACTTGGATAAGATTGATCTAAGGCTGGCTTCACACCACGTTTTTTTGGGACCATGTTCTGTCCGTTTTGAAAAGGACAAAACAGGATCCTTTTTGCCTTCCATTTATCCCTATGGTGCCGGATTGGTCATAAATGGCCATCAGATTTTGTCAATTAAGTCCCGGATTCGTTTCTATCCTGTTTTTTCCTGGTTCGATTTTGGGCTCCGGTGAAAAAAACAGACCAAACCAGACACAAATTAATCCGGGGCGATCTGGCGCTCATAGCATGGGAGTCTATGGGCCCCGGATCCGGGAAAAAACAGGATAATTTCCCAGATCCGGTTTTAGTGTACTGACCATGCCCAGTACACTAAAACTCGTCTGTTCCTGTAATTTCACTTTAGCAGTGTATCTACATACATTGCTAAAGTGAAATTAAAGAAAGCAATGATTAATAATAAAAAAAAATGCTCACCCACCACCGAGGGTCCCGCGATGCGAGGTGTCCTCCTCCGATGGCTTCAGGACCTTAATCAGCTGACCGGGCGGGGCGGGGTAACCCAATCAGCTGATGTATCACATGACAGCATCAGCTAAGCGATTTAAATCGCCTGCCGATCGGTTTTTGGTCTCCCCCTGGCTTAAACCTAATATAGAGAGACAGTGAAAGGCAGATGCTGTTTGTGGGCATTAGATGAAGATAGTGTGTAACAGGGGTGCTAGACGTAGTTAGAAGGAGACAGGGTGAAAGGACTCATGGTGTAGATTAAAGGGAGAAAGTGTGTAGCAAGGGTTATTGATCGACATTAGAAGGAGTCAGTGTGTGGCAGGGACTCTTTGAGATTAGAGAAAGGCAGGTGGCAGGGGCTCTTAGGTGTGTCAAAGGGAGACCGTGGGTGGCAGGGGCTCTTGGGGGAAAAGTGGGTTAGGCCAGGGTTACACAGTGAGTGGTAGGGGTGCTTGAAAAGGCCTGACAGAAGCAAAGGATGGCAGAGGTTCTTGGTGGAGATTAGCAAGGGACAGTCAGTGGCAAAGAGTCTTAAAGGGACCCTGCCACCTCCACAACGCCTCCTAAGCTTCCAAAACATGTCCCTGCAGCATCCTATCACTAATCTCACACTCCTTTTGTCTCCTAAAAGCATCCTGTGAAAGTGCATAAAATCGTTTTAATACTTAATGCAAAACAACACGCCCTAAGGGCTAAAGAATATAGCCCCTGCTAATTATAATCACTAATGAGTAAGTATTAAAACGTTTTTATGCACTTTCACAGGATGCTTTTAGGAGACAAAAGGAGTGTGAGATTAGTGATAGAATGCTGCAGGGACATGTTTTGATAGCTTAGGAGGCGTTTTGGAGGTGACAGGATCTCTTCAATGGGGATTATAATGAAACTGTGGGTGCTAGTGATTTGGTTTCGATTGGAGGGAGATAGTGGGTGGCAATGGCTCTTTGTGCTCTTGATGGGGATTAGAAGAAAACAGTGGGTGGAAAGGGCTCTTGGCCTGTGTAACCATGTATATCTGTGTAACCATGTCTTTGGGCCCTCTGGGGGCCATGGTGAAGACTGTTCCCCCATTAGTCACGAATTAATAGTGAGAGTTATTGGTGCTCTAGGTGGGTGTGACTTAGTCTATAAAAAGGAGCTGACACAGTAATTAGACAGGAGAGTGCCTAGTAGGAGAAAGCATATACAGGAACTATGGACAATGTACTAATTCGGCCTTTGCCACTGATCCTTACGGCTGAGGTATATAAACGTTGGTGTGGACTCGTGAAACGGGTCAATCCGGTACTGGCAGCGGGGAAACGGTGTCCTACAAAGCAATATTGTGAATATTGAGAAGGATGAGATGAGGGACTATGTAACCTATGTTAACCTATTATTATTATTATTTATTTATATAGCACCTTTCATTCCATGGTGCTGTACATGAGAGAGGTTACATACAAAATTATAGATATAGTTTACAGTAAACACATTAACAGTAACAGACTGGTACAGAGGGGAGAGGACCCTACCCTTGCGGGCTTACATTCTACAGGATATTGGGGAGGAGACAGTAGGTCAGGGATGCAGCAGCCCCAGTGGCGGTGGCAGCTCGGTCATTGCAGGCTGTAAGCTTTTTGAAGAGATGAGGTTCTGTCTGAAGGATCCAAGCGTGGTAGATAACGTGTTGGGGCATAGAATTCCAGAGGATGTGGGATATTCAGGAGAAATCTTGCAGACGATTGTGTGAGGAACGGATAAGTGTGGAGGAGAGGAGGAGGTCTTGGGAGGACCAAAGATTTTGTGAGGGAAGATATTTGGAGATTAGTTCAGAGATATAGGGAGGAGACAGGTTTGTAGGTCAGTGTTAGTAGCTTGAACTGGATTCGTTGGGGAATTGGGAGCCAGTGGAGAGATTTGCAGAGAGGAGAAACAGGGGAGTAGCGAGGAGAGAGGTGGATTAATCGGGCAGCAGAGTTGAGGACAGACTGGAGAGGTGCAAGAGTGTTAGCAGGGAGGCCATAGAGGAGGAAGTTGCAGTAGTCGAGGTGAGAGATGATAAGGGCATGTACAAGAATTTTAGTAGATTGAGGGCTGAGGAAAGGACAGATTCTGGAAATATTCTTGAGCTGGAGGCGACAGGAGGTGGCGAGAGTTTGGATGTGTGAATTGAAGGACAGGGCAGAGTCGAGAGTTATCCCGAGGCAGCAAATTTGAGGTTTGGGAGAGAGCATGATGTCATTTACCATAATAGATAGATCAGGTGGTGGAGATGAAAGATGGGATGGAGGAAAGATGATGAGTTCCATTTTGTCTACATTGAGTTTTAGGAAGCGAGAGGAGAAGAAGGAGGATATGGCTGATAGAAACTCCGGGATTCTGAACAGCAAAGAATTGACATCTGGGCCAGAAAGGTAGATCTGAGTGTTGTCAGGTGGTACTGGAAGCCATGGGACTTTTTGAGTTGTCCTAGGCCAAGGGTATAAATGGATAGAAGTAGGGGCCCCAGGACAGAGCCTTGTGGGACTCTAACAGAGAGAGGGTGGGATGAGGAGGTAGTGTGGGAGTGGGAAATGCTAAATGTGCGGTTGGAAAGGTATGAGGCAATCCAAGAGAGGGCAAGGTCTTTGATCCCAAGGGAAGAAAGAATCTGTAGTAGGAGGGAGTGGTCAACTGTGTCAAAGGCAGAGGACAAGGTCGAGAAGGAGGAGGATGGAGAATTGTCTGTTAGCTTTGGCTGTGAGCAAGTCGTTAGAAATATTGGTTAGGGCAGTTTTGGTGGAGTGGTGGGGCCGGAAGCCAGATTGTAGGTTGTCAAGGAAAGAGTTAGATGAGAGGTGGAGCCTATGACCAATTATCATGTCTTTCAACTGGACGGACTCGGAGTGGTAGGCTGCCCCATCATCTTTTTCAAAGTGTGGTTGGTGGGCAGCAAACAAGATTAGAAAATCTTTCACATTTCATAGGGAGGAGTACGTCTACCATGGCAAGGGCAGTAGATAACAGGTAGTTGGTACCGGATTGGCGTCATTTACTGCCCTGCAGTTGACACTTTTTAATGACCCATAAAGGCACAACTTGAATCCCAGTGAACATAACTGAGTTTCTGAATCTAAAAATGGAGTGTGCACCATGCTTGTTGAGCAGGAGTTGGGGTACTTGAAAGCCCCTAGAGGACACACCGCCCAGAGCCCTGTTTTGACTTAGTGTTGTGGCTGTGACTTAGCGGTCCACAGCCTGCATGACATTTTGCCCATCTCTAGTTATTGCACCTGTAGTGAATTACCCTTTTGGGTTATGGAGGGATGGACACTGAGGAGAGAGGCTACTTCCTTTAAACAGCATGAACCTCCACAAAGCCCTCTGTATACAGTACGAGCATCCCTACATACACTGCCCATATATACAATATGTGTCTCCACCTAGCCATTTATATAACACAGTATGAGCCCCATTATAGCGCCTATATAGAGTATGAGCTCTCACATAATCCTTTATATACAGTATGAGCTCCCACATATCCCCTAAACAAACCTACTTCACACCTTGATCTCCTCACTATCCAATAATCCAAAAAACTCTTTGACACCTTTCACTCTCTCCTCAGTCCTAAAGTGCAGGCCTCCATCACTGACCTCTGTGCTGATGATCTGACTTCTTACTTTGTGGAGAAAATAGACAACATCCGCCAGGAAATCAGCTCCCAGCCTCCAAGCACTGCTACTCCCATTTTCCCCCACATCTCCTCCGGTTCACTCTCCATATTTGACCCAGTCACAGAAGAAGAAGTCTCCAGGCTCCTCTCTTCCTCTCGTCCCACCACATGCACCACTGACCCCATTCCCTCACATCTACTCCAGTCCTTTTCTCCAGTTGTCACCACTCACCTAACCAAAATCTTCAACTTGTCTCTCTCTTCTCGCATCTTCCACTCCTTCTTCAAACATTCTATCATTACTCCATTATGAAAGAAATCTTCTCTTGACCCATCCTGCACAAATAACTACAGACCTGTCCCCAATCTCTAAACTCTTGGAGCGCCTGGTCTACTCCCGCCTCACCCGTTACCTTTCCACTCACTCTCTTCTAGACCCATTACAGTCTGATTTCCGCCCCCTTCACTCTACAGAAACTGCATCCCCCTCTCTAAACGTTCGCCTCTCCAGTCCATCCTTAATGCAGCAGCCAGGATCACCCATCTGGCCAATTGTTATTCAGATGCCTCCGCTCTGTGCCAGTCATTGCATTGGCTGCCTGTAAACTAAAGGATCCAATTCAAATTTCTTGTTCTCACCCACAAAGCTCTTCACAGTGCAGCACCCCCCTACATCTCCTCCGTCATCTCTGTCTATCACCCCATCCGTTCTCTATGTTCTACAAATGACCTTCGACTAACATCTGCACTAATCCGATCCTCCCACGCCCGACTCCAAGACTTCTCCTGAGCTGAACCAATTCTCTGGAATGCTCTTCCCCAAGAAATCAGGACTATCCACAATTGCATGGCTTCAGACGCTCCCTAAAAACATGTTTTAAAGGTGGCCTATCATGCTCCCTAATAGAAGTCCTTTTTACTGTATATAGCCCATTCAGTGCTGCATTTAGTTTGCCAAGCACCAGGGGGGTGACAGGTCCTCTTTATTTACTTACTGCATTGTATATTTTCATTGCTACCTATGACCGTTTGTATACAAACCACTGTATTGTAAAGCACTGCGGAATATGTCGGAGCTATATAAACAAAGATTTTTTTATTATTATTATTATTATTATTATTATAGCCCCTAAATACAGTATGAGTCCCAGCATAGCCTCTCATTATACAGTATAAGCAAGCACTCAGATAACTCCCATATACAGAATGAGCCCCCACATAGCCCCCTATATACAGTATAAGCACTCACATTGCCTCTTATATACAGTGCAAACCCCCACATAGCCCTCATATATACAGTGAGCCCTCTCATAGCCCTCTTATATACAATATTAGCCCCCACCACAAATCCCTCCAATAAACAGTAGAAGGCATAGAGTCCCTTATATACATACTGGATCCAGTAAAAAATGGCACGCCCCCCTAGGGAGTGTGTCACTTGAAACTTGGTTCTGGGCATGCTCAGACCAAAAACCTGAAACTGTTGTATGGATCCAGTGGGATCCGGATTCTGCCGGATCTGGGTTCAATAGAGTCCCATTGTAATTTAACATGCATTGCCCTGGATCTGGGTGTTCACAGTTTTGTCATGGAGACCAAAATTGCTCCATGATGCAGTTTTGGTCTCAGTGCAATAACAGTGGCCACCCAGATCTGGGGGAACCGTAAACAACTGGATGCATCGGCAAGTGCCTGTGGCCCCATTGACAGTCAATGGGGCCAAGAATGGATATGGTGCAACCAGTTTCAGATGGATTCATACGGATGTCGAAAAAGGGTAGTGTGAAACCAGCCTTATGGCCCCTTTACACGCAGCTACAGGTAACAGGTTTTCCACAGGCAACTTACTGGTTGCAGTGAAATCATGGAGACATGGTTCTATCTTGTTGCTGTGTACAAATGGAATAATCTCTCCATGATTTCACTGCAACCAGTAAGTTACCTGTGGAAAACCTGTTACCTGTAGCTGCGTGTAAAGGGGCCATTACTCTGCATTGACATTGTAGAACGTCAATGCAGAGTAAAGTGTGGACCAGATCTTCAAAGTATTTTGGAAGTAGTTTAGAAAACAAATAAAATGAATAAATAAATAAACAGAAGGAAGGGCGGCTTCTAGTATAAGCAATCCCTGGATTCAGCCCACAGCTCAGGTGCTGCCGCTTTGACCTTCTTTTCCAGACTGGAAGAGATGACCTGATAATCTTTAAACATCCGGCTGCATGGATAGATAATGTGTATGTCGTATTTTCTGCTTTTTCCGTATAGTTGGCCTCCAGAGATGTTTGACTCTTGTCTACCCTGATTTCATAGTCCTCCATATACAGCGCATTTTCTGTGATAATTACTCAGGGTTTATAGTCGTTTGCTGTTTTCTCGTTACCTGCCCATGTACTTGCAGTTATATCGTTAGATTATTTATACTTGTCCACATTAACAAAAGCTGTTGTTTCTAGTGGTTAAAAAAAAGGACAACACTAAACTGAGAAGCTATTGTCCCCCGGCAGAACATAATAAATGAATCAATTAGGAACAATGTAACAACCAGTGTAAACAGCCATGATACCTTCCCATTCAGAGAAACTCGACTATGGAAACATAGTTTTAATTCTCACTTTCAAAGTACCGTAGTTATTGTTTTGTTTTTTGTTTCTTTACAAAAATACAAATCTATTTGTATTTGCAAAACTTAAAGGGCATTTACAATCAATGTTAGTGGCAGACATGTTTATGTAGAATATTCGTCTGCTTTGTGGTGGATATTGGTGAGGTTTCGGCTTGCTGATCCAAAGTGATTTAAAGAGAGTTTCATATCAATAAATGTTACTTCTCACGGAGTTGCTTTGTACATACATTACATTACTGACCCTGAGTTACCTCCTGTATTATACTCCAGAGCTGCACTCACTATTCTGCTGGTGCAGTCACTGTGTACATACATTACATTACTGACCCTGAGTTACCTCCTGTATTATACTCCAGAGCTGCACTTGTGGCGCCCCGCAATGAGTGCGTCACAGGAGGGTACTGCACCCCTGACTGAAGGTGCAGTATTCTCCGTCAGAGAGGTTAATCCCAAGGCTCCATGTACCACATGCAACATCTAGAGGTAGAGGACCAATTAGAGACCCCTTTCCTGGGCAAACAGTCCTGGTGGGAGGAGAGTTAGATGCATAGCAGTGGGGAAAGAGAGAAAGAGTTAGAAAGTGGGAGAGACAAGAGCAAGAACAGATGTCGTGACAGTACACCTAACAGAGAGGGCACCGAGAAGCGGTGACCCAGAAGCGAAGGGGGCCAAGTGAACAAGTAACGGGTGAAAAGACGACCCGAGCCCAGTCCAACCCGGAGTACCGGCTCCGAGGTAGTGCAGACGTCCACCGCTGCACTACAGAACCAGAGTGATTGACGGCTCCACAGGAGCACAATACACGCACCACCATCACCGCCGCTGTATCGGGAGGGGTACCCACCATTGAGGTCCAGGGACCCATCGGGAGCCGCCAGGCCAGCTCAGGTGCCCACTAAAAGTTCCTCTGTATCCTGACCTGGTACGTGGAAGGCAGCGAAGAGTAACAAGGGACAGTCAGTTTAAGAGAGACACTGTGGAGCCTTGGAGGGACACTGTTCATCACAGGGACCACCGGTCCGTTACCTGAAAGTGAAACCGTTATTCCAGTGTACCGTGTGTGAACTAAGTAAAGACCCGTGCAGAAGAGCATCGTGTCCGAGCCTTATTTCAGAACTGTTACTAACCAATTCACCTTCAGAATCAACTGAGCTGCCGTATTCCATCACTGCAGCTCCTGACCCCGGGGACTCCCGCTCATCCTGTAAGGAGCGGATCCATCTAGCTGCCGCACATCCCCTGGAGGTCTAAGCAGCGCCGGTGCCATCACCGGACCCCTACAGGTGGCGTCACGAAGCAGAAATCATCATATCTTTAACCCTTTTTTGACCACCGGGCCTCCACAGCCTCAGGCCCAGAACCGTGACCACAGCCCGTGCCTGAGTTCTGAGAACCCGGCTTACAGTGAGTCAATTTGGTGTCTACGAACAGGATTCGAACAGACCCGTTTCCAACGGGTACTGTGTGCTTTACCGGCCAAAAATAACTTTTCGCGCCATTTCTACTGGATTAAAATGGCAGGGCCCGCCATGTGACAGACAATGTGCTGGCCCAGGGGCTTGCCTCTGCCCCTCGTCATGGGAGGGCCATGGCAGAGGCGCCAAAACACTTGCCCACCCCGATTTTTGGGAAACAACCAAGGGAGCGGGCCAGAGGTCTTAACCCACCCATGGACTATAAGACAAAAAGGAGAGGGTGTGACCACGTCTTTGCAGCAAGCCACGGGACCCTGTTCTAGCCGCGACGGGTGTGGTTCCTGGAAGCAGAGACATGGCGACCATGAGGCTCAGAGAATTGATGTGAGAAGTAGAGGAAGAGGCCCGAGCTGCCATTGGCAGTCCTGGACCGGGTCCTGTCCTCACTATCGATGGGGACCCCATGTTCTGGGAGACTGCATTGCAAGACCTACGGGTGCAATTGATAGAGAGCACCGAATGGACAATAAGACGCTGGAGCACCAGCCTAGCAAACCAGCTGCAACGTGCGCTGCAAGAAAGAGCAGTAACCCGCCCCGCTCCAGAACTGGAGACAAGGCCAGAGCAGAATGAGGCCTACCCGGTTACCGGAAAAAAACTGCCACAGTCAACGAGTGCGGTAGAGACAGAGGAGGAAGGAGCGGGCAGGCTTGAAGCCCCGCGGGACGAGACTGACGAGGATGAGATCGACGAGGAAAGCGACCAGGAGAGTGCAGCAGAGGAAGAAGGCCCCGTGGCCGCGGTACCTAACCAGCCGGAAGACCTTAACCAGGAGGGAGAGCAACAGCCCGCCGAGGAGCTAGACGTAGTGGTCGAGGCCATAGAAGAAGAGGATGACCAGGTTCCAGAGGAAGAAGAACCAGAGGAGACCAGCTCCGAGGAGGAGGGCGAGCTAGATATCCCCGCTGAGCAACCGCCAGCAGCAGCTCGGGCGGAATGGTGGGGTGCCGCGGCGGCGTCCGACAGCAACAGTAGCAACCGTACCCCGGGTACAAAGTTACCGACATACACAAACTTTAAACAGCGCTGCAAACCGGAGGGACTATGTTCAGACCATCCATCGCATTGACGATGCTGAGCGACAACGCCGCAGAGCCGAGTGGTGGGCCCGGGAGCAGGAGAATAGTGATGGGCGAATCCTAAATTACTCGGAATCGCTTGACTCTAGCGAGTCCGAGCACAGGACTCGCTACTCGTTGCGAGTCTAGCGAGTCCAATGTTAATGAATGGGGAAGCGAGTAATAGCGAGTAGTGTGAGATTTACAAATCGCAGATGTGTCTCGGAAGCTTCAGCCTGAAGCAATCCTAGTTTTGTCATTTATTTGCATTGCTCGTTTACTTTGTAAGTAATCGCTGGGAAACTCGCACAGATAAGAGTCCTGTCTGCTCTGTGTGCTGGCTGCCAGCTCCAGGGTCCTAGAGCCTGCCTGCTGCCTGATGTAGCAGTGCTGAGATTGTTCTCAGTCTGCTCATTCCCTGTGTACAGACATGAATGTCTGTGCACAGAGATGATGTAGCAGAGCTGAGATTGTTCTCAGTCTGCTCATTCCCTGTGCATAGAGATCTATATTTATGCACAGGGGATGTAGCAGAGAGGACATCGCATTTTGGACTGCGTCGGACGGAAGAGGATTTTTTTAATTAAAGATGGAGTCCCTAATGGCTTTTTTTTTTATTTCTAATAAAAATTTTTCTTTGTGTTGTGTTTTTTTTTAAAACAATTTAATAGAAATTCATGGCGGTCATGTCTAATATTGGCGTGACCGCCATAAATTTCGGGCTTAGGGCCAGCTGATAATACAAAACTGGCCCTAACCTCTTTATTACCCAGCGTGCCACCGCCACCAGGGCCGCTGGAAGAGCGGGGTTCAGCGCCAGAGGATGGCGCTTCAATGAACGCGCCATCTTCTGGGGCGGCTGCGGGCTGCAATTTGCAGCGGGGGGTGCCCAGAAAGCTTGGGCATCCCTGCGCTGCGGATTCCAGCCCCCAGCTGCTTAGCTGTACCTGGCTAGACATAGAAATTGCGCGGAGCCCCACGCATTTTTTTTAAATTATTTCATGAAATTCTGATATTCTGAGATTCTGACTCTGACTCTGAGACTCTGACTCTGAAATTCATGAAATAATTAAAAAAAAATGCGTGGGGCTCCGCGCAATTTCTATGTCTAGCCAGGTACAGCTAAGCAGCTGGGGGCTGGAATCCGCAGCGCAGGGATGCCCAAGCTTTCTGGGCACCCCCCGCTGCATATTGCAGCCCGCAGCCGCCCCAGAAGATGGCGCGTTCATTGAAGCGCCATCCTCTGGCGCTGAACCCCGCTCTTCCAGCGGCCCTGGTGGCGGTAGCACGCTGGGTAATAAAGGGGTTAATACCAGCTTTGTTATACAAGCTGGTATTAAGCCCGAGATTCTTAATGTCAGGCCACGTTTGACCCAGCCACTAAGAATCTCCAATAAAGGGTTAAAAAAACACAGAGAAAATTTTTTATTTGAAATAAAAAAAAAGCCATTAGGGACTCCATCTTTAATTAAAAAAATCCTCTTCCGTCCGACGTAGTCCAAAACACGATGTCCTCTCTGCTACATCCCCTGTGCATAGATATAGATCTCTATGCACAGGGAATGAGCAGACTGAGAACAATCTCAGCACTCCTACATCATGTCTGTGAGCAGGCGGGCTCTAGGACCCTGGAGCTGCACAGAGAAGACAGCTGGACTCGGCTCGCAAATAAACAGAAGTTACTTTGCGAGTTTCCCTGCTATCACTGGCACAGTAGCCGAGTCTAATGCAAACAATGGCAATCCTAGTTTTGTCAGCGTTTCTGACAAAACTAGGATTGATATTGATTTGCATTGGACTCGTGCGAGTAATCACTGGGAAACTCGCAGAGTACCGAGTCCTGCGAGTCCCTTACTACTCGCCGAGCAACGAGTCCTAGCGAGTAGATTCGCCCATCCCTACAGGAGAACTTACAAGCGAGAGCTGAGGCCCGCCGCCAACCACCTATGGCTACCGAACACCGTAAAAAAGGTATAGTCACAACTTTCAACTTGGAGAACGGGTGGGGTTTTGCCCAGGAGAAGGGGTTGTATGAGGAGGTGTTCATCTCCCTCCGGGACATTGAATCCCACCTGCCCAAAGGACACCCCGACCGAGATCTATACCGGGGAGAGACTGTGTCATATGAACGGCATGCCGCGCCCCGGGGGTGGTATGCCCTCCGGGTCTGCAAATGCGAACCTTGATTTTAAAAAAAAGTCATTTTCCTTGTGAATCTTGTGTTATGTTGAAAAGACTCATGAGACTTTTGTGAGAATAGTTAAGTTACCAGTGTGGAGAATAATGAGTAACGCGGCCCGGCAGTAACCCGAACATTGTCAAAGGACAGTGAGACTAACCCCCGGGTCCGCACAAGTTAAACCGGTTCCGTAAAATGGCTACCGTAACGTTTAAAGATAATGTGCCTCCCGGATGGGAAGAAAAAGTAAAGCGTAAATGTTATTAATAAAAGTGTTCATTGTTGGTATTTGCAAATTTAAAAATGCTTTTCTCTGTACTGGTTGGGTTTTGTGACACTTGGGGACAAGTGTAATTCTCCAAGGGGGAGTGTGGCGCCCCGCAACGAGTGCGTCACAGGAGGGTACTGCACCCCTGACTGAAGGTGCAGTATTCCCCGTCTCAGTGATGAACAAGTTAATCTCAAGGCTCCATGTACCACATGCAACATCTAGAGGTAAAGGACCAATTAGAGACCCGTTTCCTGGGCAAACGGTCCTGGTGGGAGGAGAGTTAGATGCATAGCAGTGGGGAAAGAGAGAAAGAGTTAGAAAGTGGGAGAGACAACAGCAAGAATAGATGTCGTGAAAGTACAGCTAACAGAGAGGGCACCGAGAAGCGGTGACCCAGAAGCGAAGGGGGCCAAGTGAACAAGTAACGGGTGAAAAGACGACCCGAGCCCAGTCCAACCCGGAGTACCCGCTCCGAGGTAATGCAGACATCCACCGCTGCACTACAGAACCGGAGTGATTGATGGCTCCATAGGAGCGCAATACACGCACCACCATCACCGCCGCTGTATCGGGAGGGTACCCACCATTGAGGTCCAGGGACCCATCGGAAGCCGCCAGGCCAGCTCAGGTGCCCACTAAAAGTTCCTCTGTATCCTGACCTGGTACGTGGAAGGCAGCGAAGAGTAACAAGGGACAGTCAGTTTAAGAGAGACACTGTGGAGCCTTGGAGGGACACTGTTCATCACAGGGACCACCTGGTCCGTTACCTGAAAGTGAAACCGTTATTCCAGTGTACCGTGTGTGAACTAAGTAAAGACCCGTGCAGAAGAGCATCGTGTCCGAGCTTTATTTCAGAACTGTTACTAACCAATTCACCTACAGAATCAACTGAGCTGCCGTATTCCACCACTGCAGCTCCTGACCCCAGGGACTCCAGCTCATCCTGTAGGGAGCGGATCCATCTAGCTGCCGCACATCCCCCGGAGGTCTAAGCAGCGCTGGTGCCATCACCGGACCCCTACAGGTGGCGTCACAAAGCAGAAATCATCATATCTTTAATCCTTTTATTGACCACCGGGCCTCCATAGCCTCAGGCCCAGAACTGTGACCACAGCCCGTGCCTGAGACCTGAGAACCCGGCTTACGGTGAGTCACACTCACTATTCTGCTGGTGGAGTCACTGTGTACATACATTATATTACATTATACTCCAGAGCTGCACTCACTATTTTGCTGGTTGAGTCACTGTGTACATACATTACATTACTGGTCCTGAGTTACCTCCTGTATTATAGTCCAGAGCTGCACTCACTATTCTGCTGCTGCAGTCACTGTGTACATACATTACTGATCCTGAGTTACATCCTGTATTATACTCCAGAGCTGCACTCACTATTCTGCTGGTGCAGTCACTGTGTACATACATTACATTACTGATCCTGAGTTACCTCCTGTATTATACTCCAGAGCTGCACTCACTATTCTGCTGGTGCAGTCACTGTGTACATACATTACATTACTGATCCTGAGTTACATCCTGTATTATACTCCAGAGCTGCACTCACTATTCTGCTGGTGCAGTCACTGTGTACATACATTACTGATCCTGAGTTACCTCCTGTATTATACTCCAGAGCTGCACTCACTATTCTGCTGGTGCAGTCACTGTGTACATACATTACTGATCCTGAGTTACCTCCTGTATTATACTCCAGAGCTGCACTCACTATTCTGCTGGTGCAGTCACTGTGTACATACATTACATTACTGATCCTGTACTGATCCTGAGTTACATCCTGTATTATACTCCAGAGCTGCACTCACTAATCTGCCTGTGCAGTCACTGTGTACATACATTACATTACTGATCCTGAGTTACCTCCTGTATTATACTCCAGAGCTGCACTCACTATTCTGCTGGTGCAGTCACTGTGTACATACATTACATTACTGATCCTGAGTTACATCCTGTATTATACTCCAGAGCTGCACTCACTATTCTGCTGGTGCAATCACTGTGTACATACATTACATTACTGATCCTGAGTTACCTCCTGTATTATACTCCAGAGCTGCACTCACTATTCTGCTGGTGCAGTCACTGTGTACATACATTACATTACTGATCCTGAGTTACCTCCTGTATTATACTCCAGAGCTGCACTCACTATTCTGCTGGTGCAGTCACTGTGTACATACATTACATTACTGATCCTGAGTTACCTCCTGTATTATACTCCAGAGCTGCACTCACTATTCTGCTGGTGCAGTCACTGTGTACATACATTACATTACTGATCCTGAGTTACCTCCTGTATTATACTCCAGAGCTGCACTCACTATTCTGCTGGTGCAGTCACTGTGTACATACATTACATTACTGATCCTGAGTTACATGCTGTATTATACTCCAGAGCTGCACTCACTATTCTGCTGGTGCAATCACTGTGTACATACATTACATTACTGATCCTGAGTTACCTCCTGTATTATACTCCAGAGCTGCACTCACTATTCTGCTGGTGCAGTCACTGTGTACATACATTACATTACTGATCCTGAGTTACCTCCTGTATTATACTCCAGAGCTGCACTCACTATTCTGCTGGTGCAGTCATTGTGTACATACATTACATTACTGATCCTGAGTTACCTCCTGTATTATACTCCAGAGCTGCACTCACTATTCTGCTGGTGCAGTCACTGTGTACATACATTACATTACTGATCCTGAGTTACCTCCTGTATTATACTCCAGAGCTGCACTCACTATTCTGCTGGTGTAGTCACTGTGTTCATACATTACTGATCCTGAGTTACCCCCTGTATTATACTCCAGAGCTGCACTCACTATTCTGCTGGTGCAGTCACTGTGTACATACATTTACATTACTAAAAAACAGCACCAGGTGAGTCCATAAAAAGTCTTTTGTTTTCGTTATTCAATCCATTGTAAAAAATTTATTTTAAAACATACCTGTCATCACATGTCAGGGGGCAACATCCCCGCACGCGTGACGCGTTTCGGACTTTATGTCCTTACTCATAGGCAACTAAAACCAAGTGAACAGACAATGTATGTATACACATATAACAACCTATTACCCCATGTGTGATTAATTACAAAACAATTAGACAAATCATTTTATGTTGGAATCAACTTTCAAATCTTGGTCTAAAAAAGAGAAAGCAGAGTTTTAGATTTGTTCATTAAACAAATGTCACTTCATATTCTACGTCTATACCTTAGGTTCATATAAGTGATGTTAGTAACACTGTTATAAAAATAAATAAGCAAGATCTCCATTATTCAAAACTTTCACACACATGATTGTTTCTTTGCACTGAAACTGGACAGTGTTTGAAATGCAGCCACTGCAGAAAAACAGATGGAAACAGATGATAGTGATTATGAGTATTGGTATGCCATGTTCATAGCAATATGAATTAGGCAAAGAACCCTTAGTTGTATTAGTTGCATATAAACTCAGTTCCCTACATTTTTTTATATATAACTAAGGGTTCTTTGCCTAATGCATACAGCCATGAACATAGCATACCAATACTCATAATCAATCTAAAAATCATAAGCATCTATTATACAAGCCCCTTTATCAATCCAGTAAGTAAATTGCTAATAAACACACCCACAGAGAAAAATACTTTATTGGAAATAAAACACACAGACAATACTCATTTTCCCATTTATTAACCTCAGACATACCCTCCAATGATAATTAACAATGATGTCCCATGAAGCACACTCAGATCTGCTGCACCTCAGGTCTCGCTAAAGAAGAAGATTGTGACTTCCGAAGAGGATCAACTAAATATGTAAAAAGCATAAAAATGTTAAATATAAAAGCTTAAATCACAGCCTTCTTTCCCCAATAAATAATGAAAAATGTAAAAAAATAATATATGAATTAAGATAGTTGGTATTGCTGAACGTGTAACTGCCTAAACTAATAAAATGGCAGAATCTATTTTTAGTTACTTCACTGGTAATTTTTTCATTTTTTATATTATTATTATTATTATTTTATTATTAGTGGTAATTTATTTTTTTATTTTATTATTATTATTCATTTTATTTTTTGGTTATTATTTAGATTTTATATTTTATTTATTTTTTTATATTTATAAATATTTTTATTATTATTATTATAGTTTTTTATAATTTACTTTTTATATATTTTTTTGTATTATTTATTAATATTTATTTAACTTTTTTATTATTTCATTTTTTATTTTTTTATTATTTTTTGTATTTAATTTTTTTTACACTTTTTATTTCATTCTTCTTCTTCTTCTTCTTCTTCTTCTTTTTCTTCTTCTTCTTATTATTATTATTATTATTAATAATAATAATAATTAATTATTATGATTTTTTATTAGTTATTATTATTTATTAATATTTATTTGACTTTTTTATTTTGTTCTTATTTTTTTATATTTATTATTTTACACTTTTTATTTAATTATTATTAATACATATTATTAATTATTATTTTTTTATTTTTTTTTATTTTATTATTTTTTTATATTTTATTTTTTAAATATTTTTTATTTATTTATTTTTGTAATTCTTTTTTATATTTTATTTTTTTACACTTTTTATTTCATCATCATCATTATTATTATTATTATTATTATTATTAATTATTATTATTTTTAATAATTTGTTTATATTTTATTTGTTTAACCTTTTAAATATTTTAAATTATTTTTTCTATTTTTAAGATATTATTATTGTTATTTATTATTATTATTTATTTTATTGGTTTAATTTTTATATTTTTTCTTTTTATGATTTTTTTCTTTTATTATTTATTAATATTTATTTTACTTTTAATTTTTTAATTTTTAATTTTTTCTTTGTTTTATATTACATTTTTTACACTTTTTATTTCATCATTATTATTATTATTAAAATAATAATAATAATAATAATTATTATTATTATTGTGTTTTTTTTATGTTTTATATATTATTTTTTATGTTTTTTATTATTATTTATTTAATTTTTTCTATATTTTTTATTTTATTATTATTATTTTTATTTTGTTTGTTATTTTTTATATTTTATTTTTTATTATTTTTTTTATTTTTTTTATATTTTTATTATCATTATTATTATTTATTTTATTTTTTTTTTTATTTTTTATATTTTACTTTTTAGAATGTTTTAATTTAATATTAGTATTATTATTTATTAATATTTATTATACTTTTTATTTTTTATTTTTATTTTGTATTATTTGTTATATTTTTATTTTTACACTTTTTTCATTATTATTATTAATTATTATTTTATTTTTTATTTTTATTTTATTATTTTTTATATTTAATTTGTGTTTATTTTTTTAATTATTTTTATTTTTTATTTTATTTTATTATTATTATTATTATTAGTAGTAGTAGTAGTATTGTTTTATTTTTATTATTTTTTTATATTTTTTATCTTTATTTGTTATTTTTTTTTATATATTTTTTTACACTTTTTATTTCATTAATATTATTATTATTATTGTATATTTTTTTATATTTTATATTTTATTTTTTATTATTTTTATATTTTATTTTTATATATTTTTTTATTATTACTGGGTCTGGGAACTTGCTCTCAACCTTATGGAGAGAGCGAAGTAGGTGAGGAGATTGTAAGCCACTTCCCTCCTCTCAGATATATGCATATATGCAAATTTGCACTTCACTAAGGAAGTTGAGAAACTCCCGTGCCACATTTAAGCAGCTTCCTCAAAGTTATAATCGCTTTCCTACAAGCTTTTAATATAACTAAGGGATTTGTTGAGAGCAAGTTCCCAGACCTTGTCTTAGCCCACTCACTCTGCCAGATCAGAATATCCCACACACTACACTGATGAGGGGCAGGTACCCCGAAACGCAGCGTCTGTAGTTTGGGGTTCTGATCTGGCACAAATCCCTTAGTTATATTAAAAGCTTGTAGGAAAGCGATTATGACTTTGAGGACGCTGCTTAAATGTGGCATGGGAGTTTCTCAACTTCCTTAGTGAAGTGCAAATTTGCATATATATTTATTATTACTATTATTCATTATTTATTTTATTTATTTATTTTTTATGTATTTATTTTTACCCTTAAGATGATAAAACTGACAACTCAAAATGCAAAAAAAAAAGAGTCCTGGTACAGTCTATGCCTAGGCACTGGACGTGCTGGCACCCACTGACACCAATTGAAGAGGTGTATCTTACCTCTATAGCCACAAACAATAGGAAACTTGAGCATATGAAGGGTCTTCACTGAAGGAGACTATATTTATATAATATAAGGCACCAACTAAAGTGTATATTGGATGACCTGTCCATCGTATCCACATTTCTATACTCCACCAGCAGTTTAAACCTGATACTGAAACTATTCAACATATTCCTTGGTGACAAACAGGACTACATCCTTTTACCTATACACAGGTCTTTTCTTGGACCATTAAGTGCAGAAACCACAACCTCATATAGAATAATCCCTTTTTCAGTGATCTCCTAGAAACAACAGCAGTGACTATGTGAACAAGGCCTAAGTGGAGGCCGAAACGTTATCTGTCCTGCCAGTCACCTTCTGCACCTGTTTTTTTTCAAAATAAATCACCTTAAAGTATAAAAACTAGGGATGGGCGAATCCTGAAATACTCGGAATCGCTGGACTCTAACGAGTCCGGGTCCGAGACTCGGTACTCGTTGCGAGTCCAGCGAGTCCGAATAGTAACCTGTACTTTTGCAGTGTATCTATACAGATACACTACAAAAGTACCCCAAAAGTTAATCTAAGGGGTTAAAAACAATAAACATTCATATCACCTTCTGTGGGGCCTTATGTATCGGGACCGGTACCGAACACCTCCGGACGTCACAAGACCTCAGATCACCGGGAGAAGATGGGCTGAAGGACCTATGAGATTTCAGCCAATCAGCATGGGCAGAGCGGTCACATGGGTTTGTCACGTGGCCGCACTGCTAGCCAATGAGCGATCTGGCCAATCTGATTGGCTGGCAGTGCGGCAACGTGACAAACCTATGTGACCGCTCTGCCGCATGCTGATTAGCTGAAATCTCATAGGTCCTTCAGCCCATCTTCTCCCGGTGATCTGAGGTCTTGTGATGTCTGGAGGTCTTCGGTACCGGTCCTGGTACATAAGGTACAGGCCCCACAGAAGGTGAGTATGAATGTTTATTGTTTTTAACCACTTAGATTAACTTTTAGGGTACTTTTGTAGTGTATCTGTATAGATACACTACAAAAGTACAGGGACTCGCTACCCCCGAGCAATTCCTAAGGAAACTCGGCGAGTAGCGAGTCCCCCGAGTCTGCTACTATTCGGGCGAGTCCCGAATAGTAGCGAGTAATTCGCCCATCCCTAATAAAAACTACTTGAATGAGTGCTTGGATTTAATTATTCTGACATTGTGGGTCATCGAGCCTTTCCAATAGCACCATTACCTAAACCAGAGTGGAGTGCCGGTCATCGACGAACATTGAGCCCTGGTACATGTCAGAATATAGCAATGTTTTCTTTATTTTTTTTATAACTATTAGTTCAACAAAAAAAGAAATTAAACAAAAATAAACCTACAAAAATTTCAAGTGAACGGGCTAAAAATTATTCTTTTTCCCCCCGATTTTACTGCAGTTGGAATTTCACCTTATTTTTACATTATATGATAAAATAAAGAAGAGGAGGAAGGAGGGCTTCTTACTGATAAAAGTCCGATTTATTTAAACTGCCATATAGCAATTACAGATCCACATGAGCAAGAGAGGATGACAACTTACGTGTTTTGAGCGCAATGAGTGCTCTTAATTATAGATCTCTCTTTTTATTTGTCTATGGTAAAATGTTGTCATTCAAAACTACAATTTGTCCCGTAAAACGAGTCCTCATACAGGGATGCTGATGGAAAAATGAAAACATGGAATCCAGGGGATGCAGGTAAAGCTTGCATCCCCTCGGATTCCCCTGCTATTCCCCACATTGATGCTACAGGATGCACCCACACCGGTATTACCATTGATCCGGGCTCACGAATCAGTGATTATACCGGTGTAGGAGCAGACAGTTGCATACCATTTTTTTCCTGGATCCAGTACTAAATTACATGCCCTCTAGGGGGTGTGTCATTTAGAAGTTTGTTCTTGGCATGCGCAGACCAACAACCCAGATCCGGGTTACATAGAGCCCTATTTTAATTCTACCTGCATTGTCCCGGATCCGGGTGGTCACCGTTTTTGACACGGAGACCAACAATGCAACATATTGCATTTTTAGTCTTAGGGAAAAACCGTGACAACCCAGATCAAGTGCCTAAAAGTCAATGGGGCCAAAAATGGTGCGGGTACATCCAGTTTAAGCTGGAAACACATGGCCAAGTGAGTAAAATAAACAAATTAATTAAAATGGCTGTATCTCCTACAGGTTGTACCAGGGACTGACTGGCAAATTTCAGCCTAGGGGGCAAGCACACAGCAGTGGCCTATGAACAGTGAGCTTCAAGGGCAGAGTGGCCTCCCAGACCAAAATGACTGATGGCTGGGCAGCTTAAAAACTGCTGCTTGACCACTGGCCTGGGGGGCATCTGGCCCCTGCCCCCTGGGCCAGCCAGCCCTTGGATTATACCTGGTATCCCAACTAAATTCTACCACACCCATATGCCATTTCTGGAAGAAAGCAGTCAAGTTTTGCCCATCCTTCTTCATATTAAAATCCTAAATAGTTAAATCCAAAAAAAAAACACACAACCCCCCTCCCTCTTCCGGCGCGCCGTTGACGACATTTGCAGCAATTTCTTCTACTTGCTAAATATTTCCACTACTTTAGAATGGATCGGAGCCCCGCTACATTTCCTTGTTCGGAAATTATGACTCGCCCTGTTACCTTCCTAATTCCTCCCGATACATTTTGTAAATCTTTCCCCCCTTTTTAACAATAGTAAGAAACAAATGGCCGCCGGTAACAACGGCTTCGCCTCTGCAACAAAAGCTCACAATTATTACAATTATACCATTCTTGATTAGTCTCCCATGCCCGGCATTTCAATGTAATTGATGTTGTAGGTTGAAACATTGGACAGCAAATATTCTCGCCTGTCCCTTTCCTCTTTTGTTTCAGACCCTGATTTGCATTTTCTATGCTTTTAGTAATGAAGACTTAGCACTCTTCCTCCATTAGAAAAAAAAAAAGGAGAGAGAGGGAGAGAGAGAGAAGAGACACACACAATAATTTGAAACTCGGCACTTGTTTAAGGATTCTGACCCTCAAAAATACCACTTTGCTTCACACATTAGCTGCTTACAAAGACGGAAGCTAATGTATCATCTAATTGGGCGAACCACTGCATCTGATTTCTCTCAATCAGACTATTAGCGTCGTAATTACCCATCTGCCTCATGTGGAAAAAAACGGCAAGACGTACACCCAGCTAATAACATTCTCAAGAGCTCTCTAACACAATGAGATAAGCATGATGTTGTGGGACTCGATCCCTAACCATTTCGGTGCCAAGATGTGAACACAATGCACAAGATTTTTGCCAATCTTTTGCCAGTGAATGCTAATGAGTTTCATTTTTTTTTTCCTTCCTCCGCTGGGCATAGTTAGCGCTGCCAGTAAAAAAAAGCAAAGAATAAAAAAAAATAAGCTTTGCAAGCAGGCGTCTTTCTTAACACGGAGTCGGAGAGCTTCAGGAGAGCGTAGCATGATCCAAAACATCTTATTTGTTGGGTAGTTTTACTGCAGCTCGAGCTTCTAAGTTACCTGAGTGGAAGGTTTTGTAGAGTTTGGTGAAGATAAATTGAGATGTGGCAGAGGTGGCACAGCGGATTTCTCTAAAAAAAATAGCGGTGCTAGTGAGAAACTAATTCTTTTCGAGGACCTTCACTTGATTTACTGGGCAGATTCGATTTGGCCAGAATAAAATCTGTCCAGATTGAAGGTGTCTCGCTTACCATGAAATAATATTGATTCGCTTATATAGCTCCATATATTCCACAGCGCTTTACAGACATCATCACTGTCACCATTGGGGCTCACAATCTAAACATCCTATCAGTGTTTCTTTAGAGTGTGGGAGGAAACCGGAGAACTCGGAGGAAACCCACACAAACGCAGAGAGAAGACACAAACTCCTTGCAGATGTTGTCCTTGGTAGAATTTTAACCTAGGAACCCAGCACTGCAAGGCTGCAATGCCACCCTACAGTGCTAACCACTGAGCCACCCTACAGTGCTAACCACTGAGCCACCATACAGTGCTAACCACTGAGTCACCCTACAGTGCTATCGACTGAGCCACCCTACAGTGCTATCCACTGAACCACCCTACAGTGCTAACCATTGAGCTACCCTACAGTGCTAACCACTGAGCCACCATACAGTGCTAGCCACTGAACCACCCTACAGTGCTAACCACTGAGCCACCCTACAGGGCTAACCACTGAACCACCATACAGTGCTATCCACTTAGCCACCATAGAGTGCTAGCCACTGAACCACCCTACACTGCTAACCACTGAGCCACCCTACAGGGCTAACCACTGAACCCCCATACAGTGCTAACTACTAAGCCACCGTACCATGCCATCATTAATTATGCTATGGAGTCTCTAGAGATCCCCAAAGTACAATTGACTTGAGATTCCCAGTTCTTGAGGTCTTCCTTTGCTGAGAACAATTGAACCTTACATGAGACCTTCCGGTGCTGAGGTCTATGATTGACCAAACACTATTGTGTCAATGTATCTAGAGACCCCCTAAGCACAATTAACCTGAGACTTTATGCCGCACATCCCCAGTTGTACAAGCATTGCCGGTGCAGAGTGCAACCGAAACCCACATGAGGCTTTCCGGTTTATCAATTACATGAGTTGATCGCTTCCCACGTGTGATTAAGTGAAACTTTCTTCTCTATGGGATGACGCAAGTCATTAATTTCCATCATGCACGTTGCCTTCCACGTGACTGGTGCGGGGTTCCAACATAAAGGTCAGTTATTTGGCCTTATAATGTCTTATATATGGGAACGATGCACATAATTGATCTCAATAATGTGAATACCTCCTAAATGACCAGGTGAAGCCTTCCTATTCTGAGGTCTATGATTGACCTGACACTGTAATGTGTCAACGTATTTAGAGACCCCTAAGCACAATTAACTTGAGACTAGGTATGGGCGAATCCTGAAATACTCGGACTCGCTGGACTCTAACGAGTCCGGGTCCGAGACTCGGTACTCGTTGCGAGTCCAGCGAGTCCGAGCAGTAACCTGTACTTTTGCAGTGTATCTATACAGATACACTACAAAAGTACCCTAAAAGTTAATGTAAGGGGATAAAACAATAAACATTAATACTCACCTCCTGTACACCTGGACCGGGACCGGTACCGAAGACCTCTGGCTGTTACAGGACCTCCGAGACCACCGGGAGAAGATGGGGAAAAGACCTTGCAGTTCAGCCAATCAGCATTCGGCTAGCGGTCACATGGGTTGTGACGCGGCTGCACTGCGGTCACATGACAAACCCATGTGACCACTAGCCGAATGCTGATTGGCTGAACTGCAAGGTCCTTTTCTCCATCTTCTCCCGGTGGTCTCGGAGGTCCTGTAACAGCCGGAGGTCTTCGGTCCCGGTCCCGGTCCAGGAGTACAGGAGGTGAGTATTAATGTTTATTGTTTTTAACCCCTTACATTAACTTTTAGGGTACTTTTGTAGTGTATCTGTATAGATACACTGCAAAAGTACAGGGACTCGCTACCCCCGAGTAATTCCTAAGGAAACTCGGCGAGTAGCGAGTCCCCCGAGTCCGCTACTATTCGGGCGAGTCCCGAATAGTAGCGAGGAATTCGCCCATCCCTACTTGAGACTTTAAGCTGCAGATCCCAAGTTCTTCAAGTCTCCCGGGGCTGAGGCCAATCAAACCATACATGAGGCCTTCCAGTGGTGAGGTCAATAAATTGCTTCATACAGGGAAAAGGCAATGCGTAACATTGATATAATCATGAATTGCCCCGTGTGATCAAGTGAAATCTTGCTGGTTTTCTGCCAGTTCTTTGCCTCACACGGTTATATAATAATAATTAATAATAATACTTTATTTGTATAGCGCCAACATATTCCGCAGCGCTTTACAGTACGATGGTACATATAAGAAAAATATACGGTACAGAATGGTAATACAGAACAGTAGTTACATACAATAAACATAGAATCAACTTAGGAAATACAATAAATAGGCAAAAAATGAAGGTGACCCTGCTCGAAGGAGCTTACAATCTAACACTGGATGGGAACACAAAGTACAGGGGCATATAACAATGAATATCTTACGTCTAAGTGACTACTGTCAGGGAGAAGGATAGGCCGCCCTGAAGAGGTGTGTTTTTTAGGGAGCGTCTGATACTATGCAGGTTGTGGATGGTCCTAATTTCTTGGGGTAGAGCATTCCAGAGGTTTGGTGCAGCTCGAGAGAAGTCTTGGAGTCGGGAATGGGAGGTTCGGATTAATGCCGATGTTAGTCTGAGGTCACATTCTGAGCGAAGGGGACGGGTGGGGTGGTAGACAGAGATGAGGGTGGAGAGGTAAGGAGGTGCCACACCATGAATAGCTTTGTGGGTAACAACAAGCAATTTTAATTGGATTCTATAGTGTACGGGTAGCCAATGTAGTGACTGGCACAGAGCAGAAACATCTGAGTAACGGTTTGCTAGATAGGTGATCCTGGCTGCTGCATTGAGGATAGACTGGAGAGGAGAAAGCTTACTGTGGGGGAGGCCAGCTAAAAAAGAATTACAGTAGTCAAGGCGGGAATGAATCAGGGCCACGGTGAGGGTTTTAGTTGTTTCCATGGAGAGGAAAGGGCGAATTCTGGAGATATTTTTCAGGTGCAGGCGACAGGAGTGGGTGAGAGATTGTATATATGGGGTGAAGGAGAGATCAGTGTCCATCAAAACACCGAGACAGCGAGCCTGCTGACTAGGCGTTATCGTGGTGCCGCACACCGAGAGAGAGATGTCAGGTTTAGGGAGGTTGGCAGAGGGCGGGAGCAGAAGAAGTTCAGTTTTGGAAAGGTTGAGTTTCAGATAGAGAGCGGACATGATAGTGGAGACTGCGGTTAGACAGTCATTGGTGTTCTTTATTAGAGCGGGAGTGAGGTCAGGGGCTGAAGTATATAGTTGTGTGTCATCAGCATAGAGATGGTACTGGAAGCCAAATCTGCTGATGGTTTGTCCGATCGGGGCTGTGTAGAGAGAAAAGAGAATAGGTCCAAGGACTGAACCCTGAGGGACCCCAATAGTGAGAGGAAGAGGGGAGGAAGTGGAGCCAGAGAATGATACACTGAAAGAGCGGTCAGAAAGATAGGAAGAGAACCAGGAGAGAGCCGTGTCCTTTATACCAATGGAGTGCAGCATAGAGAGTAGGAGATGGTGGTCGACAGTGTCAAAAACCGCAGAGAGATCAAGGAGAATAAGCAGAGAGTGGTCACCATTACGTTTTGCTGTCAGAAGGTCATTGGTCACTTTGATGAGGGCAGTTTCTGTAGAGTGTAAGGGGCGGAAGCCAGACTGCAATGGATCTAAAAGAGAGTGAGTGGCGAGGTAATGGGTGAGGCAGGTGTAGACCAGGCGCTCCAGGATTTTTGAGATGAAGGGGAGATTGGATACAGGTCTGTAGTTATTTGTGGACGATGGGTCAAGGGATGTTTTCTTTAGTAGTGGAGTAATAATAGAGTGTTTGAAGGAGGAGGGGAAGATGCCAGTAGAGAGGGAGAAAGAGGAAGATTGTGGTTAAGTGAGTGGTGACCACTGGAGAGAGGGTCTGTAGTAGGTGTGAGGGAATGGGGTCAGAGGTGCATGTAGTGGGACATGAGGACGAGAGGAGCCTGGAGACTTCTTCTTCTGTGGCTGGGTCAAAAATGGAGAGTGAGCCAGAGGGGATGTAGGGACACATGGGAGTAACAACACTTGAAGGTTGGGAGCTGATTTCCTGACGGATGTTTTCTATTTTCTCTGTGAAGTAAGAGGCCAGATCGTCAGCACAGAGGTCCGTGATAGGAGCCGGCACTTTCGGACTGAGGCAAGAGTGAAAGGTGTCAAAGAGTTTCTTTGAGTTGTTGGCTAGTGAGGAGATCAGGGTGGTGAAGTAGGTCTGTTTGGCGAGGTGAAGGGAAGAGTTGTAGGTTTTGAGCATGAATTTGTAATGGATAAAGTTTTCTGGTGTGCGAGTTTTCCTCCATAGGCGTTCGGCACTCCTAGAGCATCGCTGGAGGAATCGAGTTTGTGATGTGAGCCAGGGCTGTTTTACTCTATGTTTGGAGGTTCTGAGGGTGAGGGGCGCTACTTGGTCCAGGGTACTTTTGAGAGTCTCATTGTAGTAATTCACAGCCAGATTGGGGCAGGAGAAGGAGGAGATTGGGGACAGTGATGAGAGAAGAGAGTCTGTGAATGTATGAGGGTTGATGGCCTGTAGATTTCTGAATGTGTGATAGGTTGGACTATGCTGTGATGGGCGAGGGTTTGTGAGTGTGAAGGAGAGAATGTTGTGATCAGAGAGAGAAGGAGATGAGTTGTCTAAGGAGGAGGTAGAGCAGAGTCAGGTAAAGACCAGGTCAAGGGTGTTACCATCCTTATGTGTCTCAGAGGTTGAGAGCTGCGAGAGGCCAAGAGAAGTGGTTAGAGATAGGAGCTGGGATGCAGATGTGAAGTTGGGGCTGTTTATGGGGATGTTAAAGTCTCCCAGGATGAGGGTTGGTAATTCTGAGGACATGAAATGCGGCAGCCACGCAGAGAAGTGGTCGAGGAAGTGGGTGGGTGAACCTGGGGGGCGATATACCACCGCTACTCTGAGGGGGAGGGGACGGAACAGCCTAATGGTGTGAACCTCAAAAGAAGGGAATAAGAGTGATGGAGCGGGGGGGATGACCTGGAAAGTACATTATGGGGACAGGAGTAGGCCAACTCCGCCACCACGTCTGTTTCCAAGTCTCGGGGAATGAGAGAAGTGTAGACCGCCGTAGGAGATAGCAGCAGGGGAGGCAGTGTCTGAGTCCTGGATCCAGGTTTCAGTAAGGGCCAAAAGGTTAAGAGAGTTAGTGAGAAAGTAGTTGTGGATAAAGGGAAGTTTGTTGCATGCGGACCGTATATTCCAGAGGGCACATTTAAACGAGGGAGATGAAGGTGTGCAGGTAATGCTAATAAGGTTACTGGGATTTTTGTGTGAGGCGTGGGGGGGGTTGAGGTTGGAAGAGGATGGACCAGGATTGGGAAAAATATCGCCTGACATAAGCAGTAGTAGAAAAAGGAGGAGGGATTAATGTTTGGCTCTATGACATTGTTTTTGTTGATGCAAAACCCTGGAATATGAGGGGCTTAGATTATGAGTAGGGTGAAGAGAGTATGGGAGCAGGACATAGTAAAGGGAAGTAGAGAGGGGCTGATGTGGATTAAGGCTGATGGAGGGAGAATTGGGCGGTAAAAGTGGATGACTAATGCACATAGATATAAAAGCATTGAAATGAACGACATTTTGATGCAATGGGCAAAGTAAAGTACTGAAAGGTAGTAGATGGGTCGAGTTGTTACCTTCTGGTTACCTCTGGCTTATCTCTGGTCTATCTCTGACTTCCACTTTGAAATGGCACAGATGCCAAGGCACAGAGGCCTTACACCATGCTACTTATAGCTCTAGTGAGCAACAGACAATCTGCCAGGTAGGTAGAGGGGAGGGGTCAGAGGAGAAGGATTCATCACACCAGGGGTCAATTAACAAATTACTGCTAAGAGGAAAGTTTGGTTCAGGATCAGCAGGAGACAGAGACAAAGGCAGGAGGAGAAAAAAATGCATATTTCTAAGGTACAAAGTAGATGGGAGAATATGTTATACCATCAAAATACATTAGGGGCACACAGTCAGCTTGGATACAGTGGAGGTTAGATACGTCACTATGAAGTCTCTTTCCGTACCATCAAAATACATTAGGGGCACACAGTCAGCTTGGATACAGTGGAGGTTAGATACGTCACTATGAAGTCTCTTTCCGTACCATCAAAATACATTAGGGGCACACAGTCAGCTTGGATACAGTGGAGGTTAGATACGTCACTATGAAGTCTTTTTCCGTACCATCAAAATACATTAGGGGCACACAGTCAGCTTGGATACAGTGGAGGTTAGATACGTCACTATGAAGTCTCTTTCCGTACCATCAAAATACATTAGGGGCACACAGTCAGCTTGGATACAGTGGAGGTTAGATACGTCACTATGAAGTCTCTTTCCGTACCATCAAAATACATTAGGGGCACACAGTCAGCTTGGATACAGTGGAGGTTAGATACGTCACTATGAAGTCTCTTTCCGTACCATCAAAATACATTAGGGGCACACAGTCAGCTTGGATACAGTGGAGGTTAGATACGTCACTATGAAGTCTCTTTCCGTACCATCAAAATACATTAGGGGCACACAGTCAGCTTGGATACAGTGGAGGTTAGATACGTCACTATGAAGTCTCTTTCCGTACCATCAAAATACATTAGGGGCACACAGTCAAATTGGATACAGTGGAGGTTAGATACATCACTATGCAGTCTCTTTCCTATCTGTGAGAGAAGAAGAAGAAGATATACGTCAGGTCAGGCCATCACAGCATAATACATCTCTGGTCTATCTCTGACTTCCACTTAGAAATGCCACTTTGAATATATATGGTGGGATGACCCAATTAATTAATTTTCATGATGCACGTTGCCTTCTACATGACTGGTGTGGGATTCCGGTGCAAAGATGTAACGACCATTCGCTGCAAAGCTGAACTGCTGGTAAGAGAGCACCCCGAGACACCCCAAGACCCTTTACCCCTATACAGCGATCTGGAATTACAGCGGAGCCCAGGAGGTAGCTGCCTATGATGAGCAGCGGACTAGGAGCAGGAAGGTCGGCAGGAAGGGAGTATTAAATCAGTACCAGAAAGCGTAGTCAGGAGTCAGAGTCAAAACCAGGAGGGCAGCAAAATACAAAATTGGCAGACTGTAGAAGGGTCAAAAACCCAGGCAAAGGTCAGAGTCAAAACCGGGAGGGCAGCAAGGTACAAAATCGGTAGGCTGTAGAAGGGTCAAAAATCCAGGCAAAGGTCAGAGTCAAAATAGCAACATATACACTAGATCACTGGGGAATCCAAGACTATATCTGGTGGCCTGCAGGACAGGCTCCAAGGTATTTGAAGGGCGCGGTTTCCTCTCATAGGCTGGAGCTCACAGCCTGATGATCTCATCCGGACCTCCCCTAGAACCAGGCCAGACGGTGATGCACAACTGGTACCAACCACCCTACTTCTGATAGAAGAATGAAGCCTGCGCCTACCAGACGTCTCTGCAGGAATCTCCCTTCTGTAATCATCATCACCCACAGGAGAAACATGGCGATGCCCAGCGACAGAGGCAGATATCAAAGTAGCAAGTCCATATGAGGACACGGCCCTCCTATCACTGGCACCAACAGCTGAAGGAACCCAGCACCTCCCAGCTACCGGGGCAGGAACACCAGCCACGTGACAAAAGGTCATTTATTGTCCTTAGACGGTCTTGTAGAGGGGAGGATGTACATAATTAAATTCATGATGAAACCAGCAAGGATCACATAATAATGTCATTATTTAAATATAACTTTTAATACCATCAGATAAAATATGGAGGCTACACCTAGATAATTATGTAAACATAACACATAACAATAGTGAAGTCCTGGTAGAGACTGAGAGGAGAGTGACATCTGATCTGGGCATGTGTGCCCAGACTGCTGTCACCCGTAGAGAAGCAGCCCCACCCCCACCAGTGACGTGCCCTGCTCTACTAGTCCGATCCCATTCTCCAGACCGGAAGGATCAAATCTACAATATCAGTAAAGGAATTTACGAGCCTCTTAGGGTGCCGTCACACCTGACGACGGCACTGCCGATGTATTAGGCGATGTAGGGGCATGGCTTATCGGCGCCGATATCGCCCCTGCGTCGCCTAATGTAAAAGGGCAATGTCGGCGCCTCTGAGTGCTCGCCTGATTTCACATCAGTGATGTGAAACCAGGCGGCCAATCTGGGGCGATGTGTACACATTGCCCCATGTAAACGGCCGCCGGCGACTTGACAGGTGATGAGAGCCATAGGCTCCCATTGTACAGCATCACCGCTGGGGTTTTGAGACACCCTGGCGGCGATGCCGCCTCTCAGCTCGCCGGGGCATCGCCAGCGGTGTCTCCCCGTGTATCACCGACATCTCCGGTGCCGTCGCCAGGTGTGACGGCACCCTTAGAGATCAGCTTAGAGAACCAGATGAGGGAGAAGAAGTATATTGGGAAAGTGTTAGTTAGGAATAGTTAGAACAAGAGAAAAATGGTCACATTAGTATTGGAAAACCTCTTTAAGCGATCATTCAAGTCAACCGATCACACATGAGCATTGGCTGAAATAAAGTCAATGGACATACCGAATTTTTTTTTAACTACAGTTCTGTGTCCAAGACCAATCTCTGCTTCAAAGAATGTTCCCAGAAGTTAAAGTAACTAGTGTGGTCAGGTTGAATGACTGAATTGACTAAAATGGATTGATATGTGTACGGCTACATCGACGTAATGATCGCTCACCGGACAATCGTTCATTCAATATGCTGTTCAACCACTAAACTATTTCCTAATGTCTTTGGCCATCAGAGAGAAAATTGTATAGATCTGTGGATATGGCTGAATGTATCTGATAGCCAATGATTTTGCTATGGCCTCCTGCATATTGTAGCTCCATATGGTCCCAAGTGATATGTAACCAGTGTCCATTGTCTTCTGCTCTAAAAGCAAAAGCAAAAACATACTACCGTATGGTGCATCAGACATAGTGATGAGCGAGCACTACCATGATCGGGTGCTAGGTACTCAAAACGAGCAGTTGGGTGCTACGATGGGCGCAACTCGAATACCCAAATATAATGGAACTCAATAGGGATCTCGAGTACTTTTTCTGAAGATCTATTGGAATAATGCTCAAGTTCCTCACTGGCTTCCATTACTCTCAGTACATCGGTCAAGCCCATTGTAGCATACAAGCTTCATTACCATCTTAATGTTAGGAGATACCTAGCACCTCTCGCGAAGCAAATGGAAAACACAAAATCAATGATGGCATTGCTGCTTATTTCTGTATTCCCGCACCCACAAAAAGTTATTAAAACAAATGAATAAATTAAAATTAAGCTAAAAAAACCCCAATAAACAAATATTTTTTAACCCATCACGTAAAAACAAGCTCTATTATGGCTATGTAGAAATTAATGGACTTATTCAACTGCAAAATAGTTTTAGCTGAATGTTTGCGTTTCAGGCCAAAAATCATTTTTACAATTCGGCTTCTTTAAAATTATTGGACAATTCGGCCCTAATTCGTCCTTTTTGTTTTTTGCTTTTTTTAAAAAAAAAAATCCCTTTTTTTTGTCTTGTGGTATACAATGACATTTATGGCGCCAAATTAATCAAACTGGTGAACGCTCTTCATGATTGTTTTCTTATCTTTAACCATTTTGGCAACTGTGTAAAAAGGCTCATCTGTTTTCAAAATGTTGCAAAAATTGGGACTCTAAGGGGCGCGTCACATGGTGCTATCTCGCCGGAGATGTCGCGGGTGACTGGCGGGAGCGCGCACGCTTTTGGCGCCCCGCCAGCATCGCCTTCCACCGTTTACACGGGGAGACACCTCCGGCGATGTACCGTTGAGCTGACAGGCGGCATTTACATCGGGCGATGTGTACACAGCGCCCCAGATCGGCCGCCTGGTGTCAGAGCACTGCTCTGAAACCAGGCGACCAGTAAAAGGCGTCGTCATCGCCTATTTACATTAGGTGATGCAGGGGCGATATCGGTGCCGATAGGCCATGCCCCTGCATCGCCTAACAAATCGGCGGTACCGTCGCCACGTGTGACGGTACCCTAAGAAACAGGCATAGAATTGCTTCAGGGTGCTACTGGAGTGGAGTTAGGCCAAACTTTGCATCTTTTTAATAAAAAGTTGCAATTGATGAAATAGGCAAAAACATCTAAACTCACAAAGCGGAAAACAGAAAGAAAAACCGGTGAGCTCTAGTGATGAACGAGCGCTAAGATACTCAAGTGTTCAGTACTCGAAACAAACAGTCGGTGGCTTGGATGGGCCCAACTTGAGTACCAAGTATAATGGAAGTCAATGGGAAACTTGAGCATTTTTCTGGTGTGGTGTAGAAACAGCATATAGAATCTTTGGTCACATGACTTGTCGCGGTCAAAGTCACTCCGTAGTGACTTTTTTTACCAAGTTAATTTTGGACACACACTACACCCAAAAACTGTGCTTTTAAGCCCAGTGTGAGTCGATCATACACTGCATGCAGCTAGCACTGGGCCAAGCCCCAACTGTACCGGACCACAGCAATGCTCACTCCAGTTCAAGCATAAAGCGAACTCCCAAGGCGAATAAGTTTGTTCAACTTCGGCAAATTTGGCCACCCGAACCGAACCTTGAAAGGTTCACTCATCTCTAATTGCTACACTCAATGCACACAGATCTCAGATTCTATGCCGGGTTCTGAATCTCCACCCTACAGGTAACTTTACCCTAAATGCATTTTATGGTATATGCATTTTTTAACATTTCCCTTTGAGATGTTTGAAGGGAATCTGTCAGCAGGTTTGTGCTACCCCATATGACAGCAACATAATGTAGGCAAAGAAACTCTGAATCCAACAATGTATCACATAGATTACTGGCTGCAGCCGTTCTCACACAATCAAAGAATTCAGTTTTAGACAAACAGCAGAGCTGGGAGAGCTGTCTCCACCCACAACAGGATCTGTATGTACAATGTGTATAGACAGGAAGCTGCCCCCGTGCACACAAGGCTCTGTATGTACAATGTCTATAGACAGAGAACTGCCCCCGCCCACACCAGGCCCTGTATGTACAATGTCTATAGACAGAGAGCTGCCCCGCCCACACCAGGCTCTGTATGTACAATGTCTATAAACAGAGCTGCCCCACCCACACCAGGCTCTGTATGTACAATGTGTATATACAGGGAGCTTCCCCACCCACACCAGGCTCTGTATGTACAATGTCTATAGACAGTGAGCTGCCGCCACCCACACCAGGCTCTGTATGTACAATGTCTATAGACAGAGAGCTGCCCCGCCCACACCAGGCTCTGTATGTACGATGTCTATAAACAGCGCTGCCCCGCCCACACCAGGCTCTGTATGTACAATGTGTATATACGGGGAGCTTCCCCGCCCATACCAGGCTCTGTATGCACAATGTCTATAGACAGTGAGCTGCCCCCGCCCACACCATGCTATGTATGTACAATGCCTATAGAAAGTGAGCTGCCCCCACCCACACCAGGATCTGTATGTACAATGTCTATAGACAGAGAGCTGCCCCGCCCACACCATTGTGCATTGACAGTGAGGTGAGAGGCGTGTCAGATTAATACTGTCTCTCTTATCAGTATACATGTATTGTGTGCTGATCTCTAACATATGATATTTAAGGTTTATATCAGCCCCACTTCTCATTGAGAGGTTGGTAGTAAACTGGTCATTTTATTGCTCTGATTGCCAGTACTCAGTGGTTGTTGCACTTTAAATGTGAAACTGTGAGGTTGTCACCTGCTATTGTATGGTAAATTTTCAATCATGGACCATATTAGACCAGGGTTGTGGTAGGAACGGGGAGGGACAGTCAACGATGAGCGGGGGCACCACAGGCATTTTAAGAGGGCGCCGACCTCCGCTGTGTAGGTAGCTCCTAGTTCCCAGTGTATAGACTAGGGACAATCAAGAGTGTTCATATCGTCTATCATCTGTGTGTTACTTGTTTTTGTACTATTTTTGCAGGAAGTTTGGGTTTTTAGTATGACCATTTAGTCTTTTTTAAGGATTTTATATAATAAAAAGATACTTTTAACAGAGCTACAGTCCTATATAAACATATGCTGCATGTCAGACTGCCCTGTGTGTGACACAGTAGTCCTGTTATGATAATCACAGGATATTGTGATGTCTCAACTCACCTCCTCCTCTTCCTGTGCAATGACTCATATCACCTCTATATACAGTAGATAATAGGGGTGGCCTCCCCTCTAGCATTCTTGCACCCCTCCAATCTATCCTAAACTCTGCTTCCCGACTAATCTACCTGTCTCCCCACTTTTCCCCAGCCTCTCCACTCTACCAATCTCTTCACTGGATTCCTATTGTCCAGAGGCTCCAGTTCAAAACCCTATGACATACAAAGCCATCCACAACCTGTCTCCTCCATACATCTGTAACAAGGTCTCCCATTACCTACCTACACACAACCTGTGATCCTCACAAGATCTCCTTCTCTATTCCCCTTATATCTTCTTCCTACAATCGCATACAAGATTTCTCCCATGCTTCCCCCACCGTGGAAACCTTCAAAAGGAACCTGAAGTCTCACCGTTTATGTGATCCTCAGTCTACTTAACCACCGCATGACCAGCTCTACCCTCTCCTAGTGAATCCTCACTCATCCCTTGTAGACTGTGAGCCCTCACAGGCAGGGTCCTCTTTCCTCACCTACTGTATCCTCACCCCTCCCTTGTAGACTATGAGCTCTGTGGGTAGGATCCTGTCTCCTCACCTACTGTGACTGAGGCGGTCGACAGGGTAGGGGGGTACTCGGATCCTGGGATAGGATGACTGCTTTGATGGGGGATCACGGCTGGTCGATTCCCGGTTCCGTGCCCTGGACCCTCAGTGGCGGGGATAAGGGGGAATGGTGTTGAGGATGGGGGTAGTAGTGTCGTGACGCCACCGGTGGTTCCTGGTAACGGTAGATACCAGCGCTGCGGCCGGTCGCTGAGGTGATGGTGGTGCAGCTCAGTGTAGTACAGCTCCGACAGGTGGAGCTTTACCTCAGGGCAGCGAGGGTGGATGAGGGGAGTCGTAGTAGTGGCTTACAGGGGACGTGTTGGGCAGCGCGGGGAAGCAGACTCACACACACAATAGTCTTTATTTTGGTACCTTTTACTGATGTCTGGTAACAGGTACAGTCCAAGAGGGGTACCAGGTTCTCGATGCAATTTGGAATTTTCACCTTGAGAGTTGTGAGGCCTCCTCTGCTACTGTGTATGTTGGTTTGGGGTAAGTCCTGCCTATAACTGAACTCGCCGCTTTCTTCCCTCTCAGGGCTTTACTCTGTGACCGACAATGAGGGCCTATTGTGGGGTCCCTATACGCCTCTTGGGCCCCTGGTCTTGTGCTTGGTCAGGTTTGAGTGTCTCTATTAAGTTAGTACCTCAGGGGAATAGATCCTCCTGGTTTCTCCGGGCTTTTCCTGCTTCAGTGTTTCTCCTGCAGGGTCAGACTACGGTGTCCAGCTGAGCTAAAGGGATACTATATACGGTCCCTTGTCCTTTTCCTTACTCCTCCACTGGCCTCTGTCCCTCTCTCTGGGGTGCTCCACAGCGGGTCAGTGTCCCTTTGTTCTGGGCCTTGCTTTGCCCAGCACCCGGGTTTTTCCAGCACCTTCTCTAGGCTGCTTCACTGGACTTCATTGCTCTCTTCACTGCTCAGAGCAGACTAACTGCCTAACTGCATAACTGACTCCTCCCCTCAGGCCTGGATCATTCATAGGGTATCTGGCTTAAGGCAGCCAGTAGAGCTCACCCTCCAGGTCTGGGGTGGTAGATGTTGTGTGCTGTGAGAACCAAAGTATAAATCCCTCTTTGCACCGGATGGGTCCTGTGGCAATGCCCAGCATGGGTGCCACATTCCTCCCTAGTTAACCTCAGTCCTCCGGGACTGAAACATTTTTCATAAACATAACATAACTATGTACATTTAAAATTTAAACAGAGTCTCAAAATTAAAAAATTACAAAAACCAGGGAAAAATTTGAAAAACAGATAACCAGTCCATACAGCCCTAGTCCATCAGCTGCAGGCTATTTAAATTTTATTTTTTTTTTAAATTAGGAAAAGCAAATTCAAAAAGTCCATCAGGTAAAGTCTCTGTAGGCTTAAAAGTTCAATGTTAGGTATTGCAGGGACCTCTACCGGGTCATAAGCGCTGTAGGCCTCCGGGCCCTGGGGTCACCTATTGGCCAAGATTTTACTCTCCCTAGACAGCTCCTTACGCCAACTCCACTCACCCCTCTTACTGCTGTTGTGTACCTGGTTTGAGTTGTTTTAGCCTACTCTTCACCCTTTTCTGTACACTAGCATTAATAACATATATATATATATATTTTTAAACATATTTACATTTCCCACATTTTACCGCTTATTCTCTGTATCTAAGTGGTGGCTGACCAAATTTACTACGGGTTGACCTGCGTAGCACTGGTGTGTCACTTGTGTCTGTACTTGATGCGGTGTATGCACTGTCTCTCAGTCTATTAGATCTTCGTGTTTCTGGAATACTGTAGTATTGGCGTAGTCTCTCTAGTGGACTGGCAGGTTCACCGATTGCAGGGATCTCTGGTTCCGATACAACGGGTGGTTCTTCTAGTCTTGGTGCTTCTACTGCTGGTGGGAACATCAAAGTTGGAATTAGGTATGTACCTTCTATTTGAGGCCAATCCGCTGGTAATTCTCCAATGAGTGTCTGGACTGTCTTTGGCTTCTCTTTCTCTTCTGGTTCTGGACAAGGTACATCTTCTTCTTGTTGTAACTGTTGAGGGCACTTCTTCAAATGATCTCTGGACACTGATGCTGTTGCTTCGCCATTGTCTGCTGATTAGACAGGTTTTCTGGTTATCAAAGTTGGATGGTAACACAGTGTATGATTCTTTTTCCTATTGATCATCTAGTTTGTGCATTCTTCTTTTCCTTTTCAAAACCAATTCACCTGGTGTTAAGGGTGTTCCTTATGCGGTTTTGTTAAAGTTGGCTTCTTGCCTTTCTCTTGATTTTGCTAGACTTTTCTCAACGCATTTTTGCATTTTCTGGTATTGCTCTTTTCTTCTAGTATCCCAATCTGCATCTGTGGTCTCTTCTTCAGGAACTACTATGCCTATTTCAAAATCCACTGGCAACTTTCCTGGTCTTGCTCTCATGAGGTATGCAGGGGTACAATTGTTGAACTTATGGGGATGTTGTTGTAGATGTCAACAAGGTCTGGTAACTTCTCTGGCCATCTGTTTCGTTCGTCTAAATGCAGAGTTTTTAGCATATCAATTACCACGTGATTCATCTTTTCGCACATTCCATTGGATTGAGGATGGTAAGGCGTGGTACAAATTTTCTTGCAGCTGTATAAGTTACAAAGGTCTTGAAATAATTCAGCTTCAAAGGCGGAACCTTGGTCTGTCAACACTTGTTCTGGATAACCGTGTGGTCTGCAGAAATATAATTAAAAGGTTCTTGCTGCTGTTTGAGCTGTTAAATCTTTTACGGGAATTACCACAAGAAATCTGGAATAGTGGTCTACCATGGTAAGAGCATAGGTATAGCCTGATTTGCTAGGTGTGAGTTTGACGTGATCTCAGTTTACCAGTTCCAATGGCTGTTTGGTGATGATAGGCTGTAGTGGTGCTTTATGGCTGTAACGGTCTTTTCTTCTTATTGAGCATGGCCCACAATTTTTACACCATTTCTCGATGGAGGCCCTCATGCCGATCCAGTGGAATCTCTCACGTAACAATACTTCCAGTTTTCTCCATCCAAAGTGTCCTACTCCATTATGATACGCTTCCAACACCATTTGGATGTCTCTCTTTGGAACCACAACTTGCCATACCATTTCATGTGTTCTAGAATTGATATTCCGTCTGCACAATTGATCTTGATAGATGAATAACCTGCTTCTTTCTTTCCACAGGCATTGGGCCTCGGGTGGAGCATTCTTCTCAATTTGGGAATCCGGTTGGGTTACCAGTCTCTTTACTAGGAGATGATGGGAGTACAGGTGTGACACGGTCCGCGCTGCTCCAATGTAAAAACTCACCAAAAGAGTCACAAAGTCATCAGTAGGTTTTATCTTTTTAATCCTCCTTCCTCCTACGCGTTTCGGCGCCCCACCTGGCACCTTCCTCAGTGAAGGTGTCAGGTGGGGCGCCGAAACGCGTAGGAGGAAGGAGGATTAAAAAGATAAAACCTACTGATGACTTTGTGACTCTTTTGGTGAGTTTTTACATTGGAGCAGCGCGGACCGTGTCACACCTGTACTCCCATCATCTCCTTGAATTTCACTACTGGTCAGTAGTTGGTGGAGGTCCTGCAGCAGCTGAGAGATTCTTCTCAAAACGCCTTCAAACCAGTTGTGGGGCCCAAAACTGAATCAGGTGAGTGGCTCCTCAGCATCACTCTTTCTAGTGTCACTAGTGATAGGGCACTATTGCGCCTCTTGTCCCCGACCCTCTTATTTTTTGCAGTCTCTTTACTAGGCTCACGGCCGGATCACTGTCTTGAGTCTCTTTCCATCCATAGTGAGGCAATGGGTTCAGTGCGACGTTTTGACGGTTTTGGTATACCGTATATGGTTTTCGGTCATCTTCCATTTTCGAATTTTATGGAAAGCTAGGAGTTCTACTTCCTCTAAGTTATCCTCTTCTTATTCAAGCCCTTGTAGATGTACTTGAGGGTTTCTGGAGAGGGCATCAGCATTTGCGTTGTTACGGCCTGCCCGGTATTTAATGGTAACGTCATAGTTCGATAGCCGGGCCATTCAGCGTTGCTCCAATGCACCAAGCTTAATGGTATCTAGGTGTGTTAATGGGTTAATATCCATGAAGATGGTAAATTTTGAAGCTGCTAGGTAATGCTTGAACCTCTCTGCTATAGCGCAGACCAAGGCCAGGAACTCCAACTTAAAGGAACTGTGGTTTTCCGGGTTTCTCTCGATGGGTCGAAGTTTTCTGCTGGCGTAGGCAATTACTCGTTCTTTGCCATCTTGTATCTGGGAAAGGACTGCTCCCAGGCCTACATTGCTTGCGTCGTTGTAGAGGACAAATGGTAGCTTATAATCGGGATAAGCCAGGATTTCCTCACCGGTTAGAGCCTGCTTCATATGTTGGAAGGGGTCTTCTTGTTCTTCTCCCCATTCCAATGGTGGCTCTGAAGACCTTCTCTTCTTAGATTGGCATACCAGAAGATCTTGTAGGGGCGCTGCCATCTTTGTATAGCCCTTAATGGATCTTCTGTAGTACCCAACCAAACCTAAGAACTGACGTACCTTGGTGACGGTGGGTGGTCTCTGTCAGTACTGGATCGCTGTCACTTTTTCCGGGTCTGGTGCTACTCCATCTGCGCTGACCACATGCCCGAGGTATTGGACTTTAGGCTTCAGCAGGTGACATTTAGATGGTTTGAGCTTCATTCCGTACTTTGCTAGAGCTGTAAATACCTCCGCCTGGTGTTCCAGATGTTCTTCGTAGGTCTTGGAATACACGATGACACGTCGTCCAGGTATAAGAGCACCGTCTCGAAGTTCCGGTGTCCCAGGCAACATTTCATGAGCCTTTGAAATGTTCCTTGTGCATTGCATAGCCCGAATGGCATGCTGTTGAATTCGCATAGGCCCACTGGTGTTGTGAACGCGGTCTTCTCCCGATCTTCTTCTGCAATGGAGACCTGTCAATACCCACTAGTGAGATCTAATGTGGAGAAATAATTAGCAGTCTTTAATGCAGCAAGAGATTCCTCTATCCGGGGTAACTGGTAAGCATCTTTTTGAGTGATCCTATTGCTTTCCCTGCAATCCACGCACATCCTCATAGTGCCATCCTTCTTTCTGACTAGGACTAAGGGAGCTGCCCAGGGACTACAGCTATCTCTTATAACCCCGGTTTCCTTCATGTCCCGCAGCATCTCTTTGGCATGCTGGTAGTGATTTGGTGGAATGGGTCTGTGTCTCATTCTAATTGGGGGGTGATCTCCTGTGGGTATGCAATGGTGTACCCCTTTAATCCTCCCAAAATCTAATGGATGTTTACTGAATATTTGTTCAAACTCTTATGCTACCTGGTAGACTCCGTGCTTTTGGTGGGAAGGGGTGGCATTAGTTCCTATGTGCAACTGCTGACACCACTCCTCCAGCTGTCCCTTGGAATTGTTATCCTCTGCCTGGTTTGACGGGGAAACGGGCTCTACTGCCTGTATGTTGTTGTTACAGTGTACAGCTTTGCTACAGTAGCATACAGGGGTAGTTTTGCTTCCTCTTCCCCACAATTTAATACACGGATTGGTACTCATCCCTTGCATACATCCACCACCCCTCTGCATGTCAGTAGTGTAGGTCTATGCTCTGAATATACCGGCTCTACAACTGCCTGGTATTCCTTTCCTCTGAGACCTATAGCTGCTCGACACCATATCATCATTTCACTTTTTGGCGGTAACACAATGGGAAACGGGTTTATTACCCGTACACTGCCAATCTTTCTCCCAGACAGATTTACCTGTTGCTTGTGGATGAGGGCACGGATTTCTCTTTGAAGGACTCTCCTCCGCCCATAGCCAGCAGTCACAGCAATCTGCTGGAGTAAAAACAACACTTTTCCAAGTCAGTTTTCAATTACATTAGTACCAATTATCATGTAGGGGTATTTTTCATCAGGATTATCTTCTACCACACATAACCCTTGGCCTTTTAACTCCACCCTCCCCAACTTTATTGTCACTTCTCTGAACCCCACCTGAGTCTGTGGTTGTCCATTAGCAGCAATAATAACAAAATTGGGGTCTTGGGGTCTAAGATCAGTATCAGACCAAAATCGTTCATAAAGGATACGAGGGGTGGTGGTAACCTCTGAGCCGGTGTCCAGTAGGGCTGACATGGGGATTCCTTCCAGCGTAATGTTGAGGAATGGACAGCCTCCCACGTACCGATTACGCCAGTCATATGGGCCCACATTCTACTCCTGGGGGCTGGCTCTCCGACCCAGGAATCTCGGGTTTAAAGGACATCCTCTTGCAAAGTAGCCTGGTTTATGGCAGCAGTCAGATGGGTTGTCCTGAAGAATCCGTGTAGTCCCTGGCTCTGCGTTGGAATGGTGCGTCGGTCCCCTGAATGGACGACTTGTTGGTCCCCCCACAGGCGACATGGTTCTACGTTGGAATGGTGCGTTGGTCCCCTCCACTGGTGACTTGGGCTTCCTCCTCCTCATGGGACATCCTCAGGGCAATCAGCTAGCTGGATTTGGCTTGGTGATGGTGCCCCCGGCCTAGATTGCAAGAGTTTTAGGACGTAGTGTTGCACCTGGTTGCGTAAATCATCAACAGGGTTGGATGCTACAGCTTGCTTTGCTGCTTTTGCAGGGACTTTGGGGTTGGGTTCAAAGTCTATGGGAGAGGTGTTAATCTGGCAGGGTGGTGAGGTCGAGCTTGGGGACTTCATGGAACGGCTCAATCATAATGAATATGAGACTGATGTATGCATGTAGTGCGGACACAGTGGACTTTCTGGACATTAAAATACGTTGTGATCATACTGGTCTGCTACAGACTGAAGTGTTCAGAAAGCCTACATCTACAAATTCGTTACTTCATGCGGTCATCATCATTCAATTATGCTGTCCCAGTGGGCCAATTCCTAAGAGTGAGGTGGATCTGTTCATTCGATGTGGACTTTGAAAGGCAGGCAGGTGAACTAAACCATTCGCGTCATTTTAAAATGTATCATAACTGCAATCCAAAAACCTTCATGGTTAGAGGGATTGAACAGATAAGTTTGGGTACCCGAGGAGGGGATGTGATGAAAAAACTGCAACAGCGGGAATGTCATAGGATTACTGTCCTTGGCACAATGGCCCCCTAATGGCCTGAATGAAGTGAACAGTTTCGCTTCCTTTCTAGGGTAGTTTGGTGCGCTTGTGTATTTAGTGTACCTTGGTAAAAGTGATGTTAGGATTGACTGGTGTTTGTTTTTAACTTAGTGATTTTAATTTTCACATTTTTCACTTTTTTCGGATAGAACGTGCTATGACGGTCTCCCAGGACCCTTTTGGAGTGATGACTTCTTTATTGGGACATATATCGGCAAAGTGAACTATACTGAGGCCTGTTGGACCACATATAACCTGCCCACACATGAAGCCTCCAAGGAATAGGGATACTATTTAATTGTATTGTGGTTTGGAATATTGATTTAATGATACATTGGTTTGGTGTGAATAGTGAATACATCATACTGCCACCCGGTGGATATGGAAACATTTAATCTAGATCACTTTATACATAGAAAAGCTCCTTATATGTGGGATACTACCATTGGGTATATACAGGTGCTAATGGTTCTAACATGCACATATTGATACTAGGCTTATTATGTCCCTTAGCGATCGTCATTCTCGGCCACTCAGGGATTAAGTGCGCAGAGCGAGCCGCACCGTCAGCCCACTGCTCGCCCTCCTCCGTCTTTATGGCTACAGTTTAAGCATTGAATGCGCGGCCATGACGGAGAAGGGCATGGGGGCTGGACTGGATGAGCGTGGTGCTAGGGATGGGCGAATCTACTCGCTAGGACTCGTTACTCGGCGAGTAGTAAGGGACTCGCAGGACTCGGTACTCTGCGAGTTTCCCAGCGTTTACTCGCACGAGTCCAATGCAAATCAATGGCAAACGCTGACAAAACTAGGATTGCTATTGTCTTGCATTAGACTCGGCTACTGTGCCAGTGATAGCAGGGAAACTCGCAAAGTAACTGCTGTTACTTTGCGAGCCGAGTCCAGCTGTCTTCTCTGTGCAGGCTGCCGCAGCTCCAGGGTCCTAGAGCCCGCCTGCTCACAGAGAGGATGTAGCAGTGCTGAGATTGTTCTCAGTCTGCTCATTCCCTGTGCATAGACATCTATATCTATGCACAGGGGATGTAGCAGAGAGGACATCGCGTTTTGGACTGCGTCGGACAGAAGAGGATTTTTTTAATTAAAGATGGAGTCCCTAATGGCTTTTTTTTTTATTTCAAATAAAAAATTTTCTGTGTGTTGTGTTTTTTTAACCCTTTATTGGAGATTCTTAGTGGCTGGGTCAAACCAGGCCTGACATTAAGAATCTCAGGCTTAATACCAGCTTGTATAACAAAGCTGGTATTAACCCCTTTATTACCCAGCGTGCCACCGCCACCAGGGCCGCTGGAAGAGCGGGGTTCAGCGCCAGAGGATGGCTCTTCAATGAACGCGCCATCTTCTGGGGCGGCTGCGGGCTGCAATTTGCAGCGGGGGGTGCCCAGAAAGCTTGGGCATCCCTGCGCTGCGGATTCCAGCCCCCAGCTGCTTAGCTGTACCTGGCTAGACATAGAAATTGCGCGGAGCCCCACGCATTTTTTTTTTATTATTTCATGAAATTCATGAAATAATTAAAAAAAGGGGCTCCCATATATTCTTGTGTCCGGCCAGGTACAAATAGGCACCTGGGGGTTGGGGCAGCACGTCGCTGCCTGCTGGATCCGGCTGGTTCCAGAAATACGGCGAAGCCCACGTGAAATTTTTTTCTGACAAATCCATAAAACAATGTAAATAAAAGGGACTGCATCTTTATCAACCCCTGGACCATGGGCGAGGGGTTAATAAAGATGCAGTCCCTTTTTTAGGATTGTTTTATTGATTTTTCAGAAAAAAAACTTACATGGGCTTCGCCGTATTTCTGGAACCAGCCGGATCCAGCAGGCAGCGACGGGCTGCCCCCAACCCCCAGGTGCTTATTTGTACCTGGCCAGACACAAGAATATAGGGGAGCCTTTTTTTTATTTTATGAATTTCATGAAATAATTTTAAAAAAATGCGTGGGGCTCCGCGCAATTTCTATGTCTAGCCAGGTACAGCTAAGCAGCTGGGGGCTGGAATCCGCAGCGCAGGGATGCCCAAGCTTTCTGGGCACCCCCCGCTGCAAATTGCAGCCCGCAGCCGCCCCAGAAGATGGCGCGTTCATTGAAGCGCCATCCTCTGGTGCTGAACCCCGCTCTTCTAGCGGCCCTGGTGGCGGTGGCACTCTGGGTAATAAAGAGGTTAGGGCCAGCTTTGTATTATCAGCTGGCCCTAAGCCCGAAATTTATGGCGGTCACGCCAATATTAGACATGACCGCCATGAATTTCTATTAAATTGTTTTAAAAAAAACACAACACAGAGAAAATTTTTTATTAGAAATAAAAAGAAAAGCCATTAGGGACTCCATCTTTAATTACAAAAATCCTCTTCCGTCCGACGCAGTCCAAAACACGATGTCCTCTCTGCTCATCCCTGTGCATAGATATAGATGTCTATGCACAGGGAATGAGCAGACTGAGAACAATCTCAGCTCTGCTACATCAGGCAGCAGGCGGGCTCTAGGACCCTGGAGCTGCGGCAGCCAGCACACAGAGCAGACAGGACTCTTATCTGTGCGAGTTTCCCAGCGATTACTTGCACAGTAAATGAGTCCAATGCAAATCAATGGCAAAACTAGGATTGCTTCAGGCTGAAGCTTCCGAGACACATCTGTGATTTGTAAATCGCACACTACTCGCTATTACTCGCTTCCCCATTCATTAACATTGGACTCGCTAGACTCGCAACGAGTAGCAAGTCCTGGTCTCGGACTCGCTAGAGTTAAGCGATTCTGAGTAATTTAGGATTCGCCCATCACTACGTGGCGCGCATGCGCCAAACCTAACTCTATGATTGGCCAATATAGTCCCATGTGATTAGTCACATGGTACAAAAGGGGACGGAATACCGCGATGGCCACGCCCCCAGATGAAGCCATACGGTGAAACGATGTAGGGGCAAGGCTTGGACAGAGCAGCCCTGCAGCACAGGCTGATATGACCTAAATGCAAAGCTGGTTGATACTAAAAGCTCAGAACAGACTCAAATGAGACTATAGATAACAGGAGAACGTGGGACAGGTCAGGAATCAGTGGAGGTGGTACATTAATGTATGAGCTATGTGCAACTAAATGCTGTAATCTTCTCTGGCAGGGGCTGTTTCATAGTATCATTGACTAGAGCATGAACTTTCCTTTTTAGCTGTGCTATGAGAGATGTATAAGTTGTGAACTCATCATTGTATACCCCTCCTGCAATGTAATTGTATTAACCCCTGTTTTACCTGTGAAATCATGTAAGAGCTATGTGTCACTCTGTAATTGCTTGTCATCCAATGCTGGAGAAGTATACTCCGTCCATGTAAACGTTCATGCTATCACTGAGCACTTTACTTAAGGAACCCTTGAAATTTACCTTGTCTGTATTTATTCTGACTTTGTGGATTGTTTCTAATAAATGTAAATCCCTTTTTGCTAATTCAACTATTGTCCTCCTGATTGTGAAGGCACTGAGGGTCGTAGTGCTGTGATTGCATGGTCTTTTAAATCATTAAAGTTCACATCAGGATGATCCAGAACCCACATATGTACCTGCTGGCGATGGTAGTCTGACCTCAATCTAACCGTAAACTGCTCCACTAGCATTTTATCTTCTTCCAGTACACTTTCCGGGTCTACCTGCTTTAAGGACCGGAGTGCCCCTTGTAAACGCAGGGCATAATCTCTGATGGTATCCTGCGATCTCTGTTTGCACTGGTAGAACAGCATCCTCAGTTCAGACTGTGTGCGTTTTTCGAAAGCAGCTTTGAGTTTGTCAAACACTTTAGCAGCAGAGTCCCTGTCAGCATCACTCCAGGACTCGACCTCTAGCTCCGCTGCGCCTGTTAATTGTCCCAGCACAACAGCAGCGCGCTGCTTCTCTGTCATAGCATACATGTCCAGCACTGCACACATCTTTTGCTTAAAGGCTGCTAAGGTACCGGGCTTACCTTCATAGGTTGGCAACCATTTTGTGCCCGGTATGTACGGCAAAGCTATCGGCATTATTGGGGCCACTGCTCTGGGTGCTGCATTCCGGGCATCCCCTATGTCAGGGACCTGTGCGTCGTCCGAGTCACTTATGATGGGGCCCCCCTAGTTAATCGCTGCCAGCCGGTGAGGTAAACACAAACTTTTCCGGTCGGCTCAGCAGGGGGAGTCGAGCACCTCGGGTATTTCCGAAACTGGGAATTGCGCTTTGCTGATCTCCGGCAGAGTGAGGGGGGGGGGGGGCTTATCTTCCAGCTCTTTTCAGCCTGCGCTGTGACACAGTACAATTTCTATGGCGGAGTAATGACGGCCCGATTTTACAGCACATAAACACTCAATAAAGTCCAATTCTAGGCAAACAGTACCCGGTTTTACCGGGCACAGGATCCTGTTCGTGACGCCAGACTGAGGCGGTCGACAGGGTAGGGGGGTACTCGGATCCCGGGACAGGACGACTGCTTCGATGGGGAATCACGGCTGGTTGATTCCCGGTTCCGTGCCCTGGACCCTCAGTGGCGGGGGGGGGGGGAAATGGTGATGAGGATGGGGGTAGTAGTGTCGTGACACCACCGGTGGTTCCTGGTAACGGTGGATACCAGAGCTGCGGCCGGCCGCTGAGGTGATGGTGGTGCAACTCAGTGTAGTACAGCTTCCCACAGGTGGAGGTTTACCTCAGGACAGCGAGGGTGGATGAGAGGAGTCGTAGTAGCGGCTTGCAGGGGACGCGGTGGGCAGCGCGGGGAAGCAGACTCACACACACAATAGTCTTTGTTTTGGTACCTTTTACTGATGTCCGGTAACAGGTACAGTCCAAGAGGGGTACCAGGTTTTCGGTGCAATTTGGGATTTTCATCTTGAAAGTTGTGAGGCCTCCTCTGCTACTGTGTACGGTGGTTTGTGGTAAGTCCTGCCTATAACTGAACTCGCCGCTTTCTTCCCCCGCAGGGCTTTACTTTACTTTTTACTTTACAATGAGGGCCTTCTGTGGGGTCCTTATACTCCTCTTGGGCACCTGGTCCTGTGCTTGGTCAGGTTTGAGTGTCTCTATTAAGTTAGTACCTCAGGGGAATAGATCCTCCTGGTTTCTCCGGGCTTTTCCTGCTTCAGTGTTTCTCCTGCAGGGTCGGGC